>CAIGQZ010034880.1:16431161-16451766 GCA_903798205.1 Danio tinwini
GTTAGTTAGTTAGTTAGTTAGTTAGTTAGTTAGTTAGTTAGTTAGTTTCCTCTATTTCTAAAGCAAATCTTTAGCTCATGTGACCTGTTTAACCTTTTAATAACATTGTATTAACAAACACACATTCAGTATACTGTAAAATAAAGTGATTAGTTGACTTTACTTTAAAAAGAGGGTTAAACAAGTTGTCTTAAATATTAAAAAATTAAGCCAACTTAACAATTTTACAATGTTGAAACAAGTTAAATTGGGTTTACTCACATTTTTGAAGTAAAGTAACCAGGGCTTGAAATTAACACCTGCCAAATGCAGGTAGATTTTAGCTGTGGCGGGTTAGAGAGTCACACCTACTGGTCACTTTGGCTGGTTGAAAATAATTTTTAAATTGCCAGTGCTGACTAGTCACTAGAGATAAGAATTATAGTTTATGATTGTTTGTCAATATGCAAGCAAATGTGATCTTAAAATTGAGAAGCAGCACGGCTAACTGTTAAAATACCTGAAAGGAGGTAAATACCGAATGAGAGGATGATTACGCACACGGTGAGACACAGGCAAGCTCCCGCTACCTTGCGCAAAGCAACTGTGCATGGAAACGCAAGTGGTGCGATCGGTTCTCTTAGAAACACACAGGACAAAAAGCAATGCTCGTGCACCCACTGTCCTGCTGCTTTCAAGAGCTCAAGATTTTTTGTAAGCAGCAGATGTATGTATACAGCTATATTTTGCTTGTTTTGACACATTATTATTAATTTATTATTATTACATTATTAAATAACCGAGGAGGCATGTGGACATAACACAACATTTAAATCAAGTAATTTTATGCATATAAAATATATTTTCCCAACAACAAATTTGTGGCTAGTGAAAATGGCGAGTGGCTAGTAACGTTGGAAAACTACTAGCCACAGTGGCTGGTGATCAGAAATGTTAATGTCGAGCCCTGAAAGTAGCTAATCATTTTTTACATTGTATGCTCTCATTGCTATTTGCAACAGCCATCATCCAATCAATACCCGATGGATGAAACCCCTACAGTTCTAATTAATTAATTATAATTTTCTAAACAATTAGAGTATCCTGTGTCACCTGCAACATTCTGTGGTAAAAATTACTTTAAAAAAAATACTGTATTCATGAGTGTGTAGATTGCAATAAGTATAATGTATGTTGATATATGGTGGGTTCTAACCATCTTTTCCTCGTTGGCAGGAGGACTTCGCAGAAAGAAACAGAGAGGAGCAAACATGATGTCCACTAAACCGATTATGGTCATGAGCCAGGGGAAGCCGATGCTCCGCGCGATCGCTCCGCCTGCTGACGGACCTGCAACAACAGACGTGAGTGTTAAATGTTGCAAACTCATTAAAAATAAATGAAGACATTTATAACAGAGGAAACTTTCATTTCAGTCATTACCTAAAGCAAAACCCATGCAGAAGGCGACATCAGCAATGGCGTACACACTTCCATACACCGACACATGCCTCAGATCGACCAGATAACCCATGATAGGCATCATTGAAGAGTCCACCATACCTGCAGACAACAAAATACAGACTGTTTATAACCTATATTTCACAATGACACTAAATATTATGCACATAAACAGTAACAGAACAATATATTACACATTCCCATTCATGTCTCTTATTGATAAGCCATTTAATAACAAAATGTTTAAATAAACCCTTCACACTAACAAGCTAAAACATGCCAGCAACATGCTAGCAATATTCTAAAACATGCTAGTCATGATACAATATTAGCAATATGATAATAACAAGCTAAAACATGTTAGTCATGATACAATATTAGGAATATGCTATCAACAAGCTAAAACATGCTAGTCATGATACAATATTAGCAATATGCTATCAAAATGCTAAAACATGCAAGTCATGATACAATTTTATAAACAAGCTAATAACAACATAAAACATGCTAGTCATGATACATTATAAATACGCTATAACTATCTAAAAGATGCTAGTCATGATACAATATTAGCAATATGACAACAACAAGCTAAAACATGATAGTCGTGATACAATATTAGCAATATGACAACAACATGCTAGCCTTGATACAATATTAGCAATATGTTATCAACAAGCTAAAACATGCTAGACATGATACCTTATAAATACGCTATAACTATCTAAAAGATGCTAGTCATGATACAATATTAGCAATATGCTATCAACAAGCTAAAACATGCTAGTCATGATACAATATTATAAATATGCTATCAACAATCTAAAACATGCTAGTCATGATACAATATTAGCAATATGCTAACAACAAGCTAAAATATGGTAGTTATGATTAAATAATAGCAATATGTTATCAACAAGCTAAAACATGCTAGTCATGTTACATTATTAGCAAAATGCTAGCAACATCTTACAATATTAGCAATATTTTATCAACAAGCTAGCATTTAAGCATTATGCTAAAAACATACAACAGATAGATGATAGCTAGAAACGCGAGTCTCTGAGATGCAACTACTCCCACACCATGTTGAGCACAAACAGCAATGCAAAACAGGGGTTAGACAAGATATGTTCATCTAGTGTTGGGTTTACTTTTCATACAATGGGAAAATAGAGCAGTGAATGGAAAATCCATGTCCTAGTGAACTTTGGAAATGGTATTATATAAGAATATGATATGATAGAGAGTGTTATGTATATTAACCTGTAGTATTGTTGCCAGTTAAAGAAAAGCAAAAACTTTGAGTAGTTAAAATTGCTAGTACAACTGTAGGTAAACCACAAAGACAATTGAACTAAATTAATCAAATAAGAGTAAAACAGAAAACGCACGTCATTATTGAAGACATTATTGAATATTACATTTCAAATTTTGCAATCAAACTTTTTTTAGGCAACCAAAGCATGGAAAAATGTGTATTAAATGTCATTTGTGTTAACTGCAGGTAGAAATTTAAATACTGGGATTTGAGTATGAGTAGGTTTAATTGTGTTATATGTCTTTTAAAATGATTTTTGTTGTATATGATGATGTTGAATGTAACTACGTGGTGAATCCAAAGACAAATTTCTTCTTGCACATAGTAAACCAGTCAAACTGACCCTGAGCTTCATTAACACAGCTCAATATTCTTTTTTTTATATAAAAAGAGAAAATAAATTTCAATTAGTAAATTAGTAAATAACTTTAGGTTAACTTAAATTAACTAAATTAAAGTTTAGTTGTGTAGTGATTTTTCAAAATAATTTTCACAAAAATCCCAAAGCAGCTTTACAAAACATGCAAGTTAATACATAAGAGTCAAAATCAGAAAGAGTTAAGGTGTTGTGTATGGGGTGGATAATACATACACATAACCTGTAGTTATACAATACACAGTGTTTTTTTTCAAAAGGTGATTTCTATGTGTATAATACAAAAGGAAAAAGAGCATTACATGTGTTAAGACTCACCTATGGCAAATCCAACACCAAAGTTTGGCACAATGAGTCCATATATGTCTTTTGCAAGAGGCACCTGTTGGACAATCAGAAGAGCTCAATTATAGTAAGCAGAATCTTGTTGATTATTAGAAAACACCACAGACAATTAAACACTCTGTAGAGCATCAGAGGAGGGTTTGCACAGTACTATTTGTAATCCTGTACCACAAAACCAGTCATAATTTGTACGTTTTGGAAATTAGATTAACACATTATCTTATAGTATACATAAGCTTTCCGTTGATTTATTAAGATAGTACAATATTTGGCCAACTATTAGAAAACCTGGAATCTGTGAGGGCTTAAAAAAAATTGAAATATTGAGAAAATCTCCTTTAAAGTTATCCAAATTAAGCAATGCACATTAGTAATCAAAACTGATTTTTTTATTTAAGGAAGGAAATGTACAATATACTTTATATTTTATTAATTTTTGGCATAAAGAAAATCATTTTGACTCATGCAATGTATATTTGTCTATTACCATTAATATAGCAGTGCAGCAAAACACTGGTTTTGTGGTCTAGTGTCACATTTTTGCACTTAGTTTTTTCATAACCTTTTGTATCCATGTTTTTCCATAAGCAAAACTGCACATGTGTACTTGACTCTCATATGAACTTGTTTTCCCATCTAATCTGATAAACATCTATAAGAGAACAGACTGTCTTCCTGGTAAGCAGGATACGTCCAAGACAGTGAGAGTCCGAGCTGTCAATTTAAAATAAACTTTCTTTACAGCCCTCAACAGAGCTACTGGACAGCAAATGATTTCAGGCTCCGTAATCCACAACTGCATTTACAGATAAATACTAAAATATTCACAGATGTGAAATGCTCTCAGAGAAAAGTTAATCTTGAGGTGGATTTAGTCAGGAGGAACTTACACAGAGAATACTGATTCCAACCAGCAGCATCCCTATAAGTGAGCACAACCATCTGTAGAGAAAGAGGAGACAAAAAAATAAAGATGAACCAACTAATGTCTGCTGTTCTGATTTAGAGGTTTCTGAGGACCAAGACATTCAGAGGGTCACAAAGCCACAACAACAGATCCTGTCCTGATAGAGACAAATGCAGTTCATTAAATGTCACAGTGCAAATCTACAAGCTCTGTAGTTTAACTACTGACAGTTCGGCTGCTTCGCCAGACATGCTTATCTTTTCTTAAAAAAACCTCCAGGCATTTTTTGAGAAAATGTCATACGAGACGTGGAAATGCAAACAAACAGTTATCCGATGTTCAAAATTAATGCTTAAAGTGCCTGGTAAATAGACTTAAAGAAGGCTTGTTTACAGCAAAATTTATTTATTTTTATTTATTTGCCTCATGTTGTTTCAAAACCTTAAGAAATTTGTTCAAATTCAGAACACAAATGATGACAATTAATTTAAAGTCAGTTTACTAAAATCTAAACCTTCGTAATGAAAATAAAATCAATAATACACTCACTCACTTTATTAGGTACACCTGTCCAACTCCTCATTAATGCAAATTTCTAATCAGCCAATCACATGGCAGCAACTCAATGCATTTAGGCATGTAGACATGTGCTGCATCCCAATTCGCACACTGTCTGTCCTAAATAGTATTTGAAAATAGAATTAGTATGTCCCAAATCATAGTATGTCGAAAAGAGTATGCCAAAGGTTCCAGGATGGTTTACTATTTCCGGTCAATATGTTAAGTGTAGAAGCGTCCATACTCTAACCGCTGATATTGCCCACAGTACACTGCGCATTGGAAGTAAAATCGATTAGAACTACAAACACAGGTGAAAAGTGTAAACAAACTACAAACATGATGGACGCACGAGACCAACCGTCAAGTAGAGACTTCGGTAAAGATGTTTGTATGACTGTTATTTAATATCTTGCCCACTGGAAAATATTTAAATCGTGTTTTCTGTGTTATATTTCATCTGCAACAACAATACTGAACTTATATAAAGACATGTTTGGACATTAACGTCTGAATGCATAAATATCCAAACACCAGAGGAGATTTCTCTACATGAAAGACTCGTGAATGGCAGATTAACCTGCTGCTGCTTCTCCAATTAGGTAGGAAATTAAATACGACAGAAATGTGGACGATGTGTGGAGAATTGACAGGGCTCATAACTAAGCAACATAACGATCTGTTAATGAGGAAGTAGTGTGTCCCAAAGCTTGCATACTCTTCTGTTACACACTCAAAAGTATGTATTTTTCCTTTACAAAAAAGTACATACTTTTAGGCCGGGGTGGTCAAGATGATCTGCTGAAGTTCAAACCGAGCATCACAATGGGGAAAAAATGTGATTCATGTAACACGGTTGTTGGTGCTAGACGGGCTGGTCTGAGTATTTCAGAAACTGCTGATCTTCTGGGATTTTCACACACAACCATCTCTAGGGTTTACAGAGAATGGTCCGAAAATGAGAAAATATCCACATGCCTTGTTGATGCCAGACGTCAGAGGAGAATGGCCAATCTGGTTCGAGCTGATAGAAAGGCAACAGTAACTCAAATAACCACTCGTTACAACCGAGGTATGCAGAAGAGCATCTCTGAACGCACAACGCATCCAACCTTGAGGCAGATGGGCTACAGCAGCAGAAGACCACAGGATGCAGCTGAGTGCCACTCTTGTTAGCTAAGAACAGGAAACTGAGGCTACAATTCACACAGGCTCACCAAAATTGGACAATAAAAGATTGGAAAAACATTGCCTGGTCTAATGAGTCTCGATTTCTGCTGCGACATTCATATGGTAGGGTCAGAATTTGGTGTCAACAACATGGATCCATCCTGCTTTCTATTAACAGTTCAGGCTGGTGGTGGTGATGTAATGGTGTGGGGGGTATTTTCTTGGCACACTTTGGGCCCATTACTATCAATTAAGCATCGTATCAACATCACAGCCTATCTGAGTATTGCTGCTGACCATGTCTATGTCTTTATGACCACAGTGTACCCATCTTCTGATGGCTACTTCCAGCAGGATAACGTGTCATGTCATAAAGTGTGAATCATCTCAGACTGGATTCTTGAACATGAAAATGAGTTCACTGTACTCAAATGGCCTCCACAGTCACCAGACCTCAATACAATAGAGCAATGTGGTGGAACGGGAGATTCACATCATGGATGTGCAGCCGACAAATCTGCAGCAACTGTATGATTATATCATTTCAATATGGAGCAAAATCTCTAAGGAATTTTTCCAGTACCTTGCTGAATCTATGCCACGAAGGATTAAGGCAGTTCTGAAGACAAAATGGGGTCCAACACGGTACTAGTAAGGTGTTCCCAATAAAGTAGCCGGTGAATTTATACTGCGTAAATTAAACAGTTTAATCTTCTTTCTCTAAACAATCTCAGACATAAAAGTAGAAAAGCTGTATGGGTTTGATTTAAATCTTAATATTTGTTAAAATAATTAAACAAATATAACAATTGTACTGTTTATTTTTCAGAAAATGATAACTGGTCAGAATTACAAATTTCATTTACTGTGACTGACAATCAGGGTTATTCGGCCAAAGCTTTTTTTTACACTTCTAAAGTCAAACATTGGTGTTATGTTGCCTGAAAATGAATGAAACATGTCTGAAAGCATGACACATTCATGATATTGTATGCAAAAGACTCTTATCTTTTCTTATCCAAAGATATATTGCATCAAATGTGACATTTTATAATGTGAGAAAAGATTTTTATTGGACTAATTAATTAGCACAAATAAAATAATAATATAGGATATTTATTGAACACAAAATCATCATATTAGGATCATTTCTGAAGGATAATGACACCGAAGACTAGAACAATGATGCAGAAAACACTGCTTTATCTTTAGATAAATAAAGTAGCATTTAAAAATATATTAAAACTGTAATGATCACTGTCAATTTTGTCACTTTTAAAGGCGTTAATTTCAGACACATTTGGATAATGTATATTCCCTTTAAAAGGGCTTAAGCTTTATTATAAGTGTACACAACAAACAACGCCCAGCATGCTGAGACTGATGTTAAAAAACACAAACACAAAACCTGGCGACAGAAACTCATTTAGAGCCATTTCAAAACAGAGGAAGCTGATAGCAGAGCGGAGGAAGATAAGGAAAGAGAAGAAGAGGAAAAAAAACACATTAATTTCCCTCTCCTACCTCCCCATTTTGTGAGCCAAAACGGCAAAGATGTTGGTCCCTATTAGATATGAGATGCTGGCTGGCACGAATGCAATCCCTAAAAGCAGAGAAAGAGAGAGAGAGAGAAAAAAAGAGAGAGCAGATAAGACGACACAATATCAGTTTGATCTCAGAGCTGCTGTTGGTCTCACAGACACTGTTATGAAGCTGCTTCTCTCATTCTCCTGCTTCTTCTCTTTCATTAGCTCTCGTGCTTTCCCTTTGCCTGCCAATGACACCTCAATATCCTGCCTGCCCTGTTTCCCTGCTTTCCTTTCTCTTTATTAGCTGTCCACGCTTCGTAAACAGCAGGAAAACCACGGAGAAACTCAGAAGTCACTGACTGGTTTAGCTAGGTTTACTGTGTGTGAAGTGTGAAGTGTTTTGAATGGAGAACAAGAGTTCACTACAGTCTTTATGCAATTTTAGATGTATGTGGAAATATTTATTTTGTGTTTCTTGATAGTGGCTTGTAGATGCTTTTTTTGTGTGAGTTTGAGGTGGTCCAATGATCTTTTTGGAAAAGCACTGTTTGTATATGATATTGTCATTACATTTTCATAATCATAATGGAAAAAGCAATCTCACTACTAAATAGCTAAATCTAAACTACGTTGCATTGTTTATTACAATTATAAAAAAATCATCCAATTCATGACCAATAATTGTATAATAATTCAAATCAGCATAAACTAGATACAATAAATAAATGAACAAATAAATTTCCCATTATGGAGTATTTTCATGCAATATATATATATATATATATATATATATATATATATATATATATATATATATACAGCTGAAGTCAGAATTATTAGCCCCCCTGTTTATTTTATTCCCCGATTTTTGTTTAACAGAGAGATTTTTTCAGCACATTTCTAAACATAATGGTTTTAAAAACTGATTTCTAATAACTGATTTCTTTTATCTTTGCCATGATGACAGTAAATAATATTTGACTAGATATTTTTCAAGACACTTTTATACAGCTTAAAGTGACATATAAAGGCTTAACTAGGTTAATTAAATTAATTAGGAAGGTTAGGGTAATTGAGCAAGTTATTGTATAATGATGTTTTTTTTCTGTAGACTATCAAAAAAATATAAAGGGGCTAATAACATTGACCTTAAAATGGGTTTAAAAACATTTAAAACTTTTTTATCCTAGCCAAAATAAAACAAATAAAACTTTTTTCAGAAGAAAAAATATTATCAGACTTACTGTGAAAATTTCCTTGCTCTGTTAAACATCATTTGGGCTTCAACTGTATATAAATGTATATTTTTCATTTCATTTAGCAGTGTGTAAGGAAATTACATCATAAGTAAATTAAGAAATAAAGCTTATTAATTCATGAGTAAATAATAAAATTTTATGAGTAATTTAATACTCACATAATAATGTGTAAAAATTTTGCTATAAATAATAACAAAGTGTGCAAGTTTTGTTTAAATTATATAAAAATATAATTATATAAAATATAATTTTTCTTCATACACACATACCCAACTGCAGTGGTATTAGTGTGCTGAAGCATGATTTGAATAAGTAGTATATACAAATGTAAAATTAAAATTAAAATCCTTAATACTTTATGCTAAATTTTAGATTAAAATATTACCTGGCTATTATTTTGATATTTTCTTTGTTTAGCTTGTTACCTTCTAATCAGATAAAACACACTTTGAGCTGTACTTGTTCTCTCTCTCTCTCTCTCTCTCTCTCTCTCTCTTTGCCTGTTTATCTTTACCAACAGTGAAAGTGAAAACCCTGGAAAAGAAGAATTAAGCGAGTGAGCATGTCAACACGAGGCACATTCTCCAACCTAGCTGCCATTTCCGGGGGCACATGGTCTCCATCATCCAGATGGGCAGCGCTGGCTCCAGCATAGCAATGGCCATGTTAGCAAAACAAATGGAACCTGAAACAGAAAATGAGGAGGGTCAGTGTCCATCTCTCGCCCTCCCTTGGATATAATGAGCATCATGTTGGCCGGTGTAATTGGAGACCGCAGATGTGTTTCTTGACCACTTCACACACACACACATACACACATTCTTATTTTTCTCTCACTAAAAACATTTCTGAATGTGCCTGAAGCCTAAAGCACATCCAGTGTCACACATGCAGCCAAAATAACTGACTAATGCATTGGTTTCTTTCTTTACACACTTTGGAAAATGCTGGGTTATTTTCATTTATATTTGGTTTGATTTCAAACCAAATAAAATGTTGATTTAAAACTACCTAGCATTTTTTCAGCTCCAAAGATTTGAATGCATTCATACCAAAAAGATTCACCTTTGAACAGATCATATGTGGGTAAAGAGTAAAGCGTAATTTATGAATAGAAACGCTTTATGTTTTTAGGATAAAATAGCTTGTTTGTGTTATTTGGTCTGACCTGCTGCAATAAGGATGTATGGGTCCTTCATGAGGGTAATAAGAGAAGTTCCTTTTTGACTCTGGGAGAGAAAAAACATATATAAATAAAAAGTTCATTACAATAAATTTGCAAAACAGCAAAGAGAGCCTAGAAAAAAAATACTGGAGACAGTCTTGCATCACAGAAAACTTGATATCTTGATTTCACATGTTAACTTATTGGGTATATGATTTGGATTTTTTAAAACCAATTAACAGTCATTGTAACTGCACTAAAATATCTCAGAAATAGCTTATAAATATATAGAGTTCTGTCAGGAACATCATTTTAAAGAAAATCTTGTTAATTGGTTAAATTAATGTTACTTTATTGGCAGTATTATTTACTTGATATAATGATGTTATTTGTTTTCCAAATCCATGATGAATTCTGTCCTCGGGTCAGGCATGTTTTCATAAAGGAATGTATGTCAGGGCAAATGACAAATACTGCCCTCGTCACCACAACGGGTCCCATTGGGATGAGTTGACTACTTGAGAATCACACAAAACAATATATATGAAGCCCCATATGCCTTCTGTTCCCTTTATGACTCCTCTAAGCTATCAGCCAGAAGATCACAGACAACTTTGTGAATGACAAAATATAGCAGCCTTAACTCTCCATATTGATGTGGGAATTGTGGCATCTCTTGTGCAAATTCTACAGTTCCTGAAGGAAGTGAAAGATTTGTATTTACTTCTAAACTTTGAGTGTTTTACTAAAAGAAAAGCTAATCAGTAAAAAAATATTAATTAAAAGCAGCTATGCTAGAAATGTGAGGAATTGTGTTTTGACAAGTTGTGAGAAGCTTGTCATTAAACTTAAAAAGAGTTTATTTCCTGCCTTTTTGTTTTTTAAATCTAACAGCCAAAGCTCCTGCAGCTCATTACTGATTTTCTAGACGTCAACTATCAACAACTATCAGCAGCACTCTCTCAACAGGTAAATTAATTCTTTATTAAGATGCCTATGCATTTTATCTTTCAAAATGTAATCTGTTTCCTACCAATTTTATCTTTCTGTTTTTTTTAATTTATTTTTTTATTTTAACAGAACATGTGACAACCTCTGTTCAACTAAGGATTCCTCTTTTTCACTAGGTAGGTAAAAGAGATGCTTTTTTTTCTTTTTTCTCCCTAATTGTATGGTTTATGCAAAAAAATAAAAGATACCCTATATTTTTTCTTGATAATAAAAATAAAAGTATACTATTAAATAATATCTCATTTTAATATTCTGATATTAATACTAATATTTATAAAAATATAAATAAACATTTGTAAGGTCCTATATATAGCATTTTCAAAGCATGGTCCTTTATGTAATCTTATAAAAAGTGGAACTATTTGGAGGCAAAAGGTTTCTGCTATTTTTACAAGCTTAACAACCATATTTGGTATAAATTTGAATATTTTTTTCTAAGAGTGCAGCAGTCAGGGGTATGAGATAATGTAGGCTTACAAAACAATGAATAAGCTTTTTGTTGCATGTAACGGTGATTTGCTGTGTGCATATGTGGGAAACTTGAGTAAAGTTAACACACCCTTTAGTTCAACATTTTTCAAATCAGTGATGAAACAAGGTTTCATGACCATTCACAATTCAAAATTAAGGTTCTCTATTGTCATTGATGGAAAAATTATTCTTTAAATTCTTTAGAAGCTCTTTGCAGTATTAAAAAGATTATTTATGAACTGAAAAAAATATATGGGTGTTCACTTGTACTGTAAAAAAAACATTTTTGTTTCTTTCTGGCACCTTTATTTGTATCTGTATGTGTTTTTGAGGATGTGATTACATTTTAAGAGATAATACAGACAATGAATAAGTTCTTTCTAGATACAGTAGATTTGAAACATTGCAACAACTGCTCCAGCATATGTTTTGCGCAGCAGGTGCCCTTCCAGCCACAACCCAGTATTGATAAACACTCATACACACTAATTCACATACACACTCATATACTACAGCCAATTTTGCTTATTCAATTCACCTGTACCCCATGTCTTTCAACTGTGGGGTAACCGGAGCACCCGGAGGAAACTCATGTGAACACGGGGAGAACATGCAAACACCACACAGAAATGCCAACTGACCTAGCTGGAACTCGAACCAGTGACCTTCTTGCTGTGAGGCGACAGTGCTAACCACTGAGCCACCATGCCGCCCTGATTTTGTTTAATCTAATTTAATACAATCATTCTTTAACTATGACATAGCTGAAAATCTGTTTAGGAGATTTGCATCATAACTGTGGGTTGAAAAAAAATGTCTGTAATTTTTTTAAGTCCCAAAATCATGTCTGATAAATACACCTCTTGTTAAATCAGCACTTCTTTCTCTGTTGAGATGCCATTCCACTCAAAACACATTTTCATATTCATTAGTACTGCTCTAACCAGGTTAATGAATTCTGCGAATGGTCTCATTGAAGATCACAGCTCCCAAACAATTAGATTTTACCACTGCTATTCTTTAACATAATCCTGTTGAATATTGACACTGAGCAAATCTGCTGTACCACCTGATGTCAAAGCAATATTGATTTTTTTTTTGATTACTGATTTGAGATGGCAGGTCCATTATTTCTTGGTCTTAACTTGGTATGAGGACAAAAGAGACTGGCCTTTTAACAAATGTTGTGTGGATCTGTTGATAAAATGTTTGTGTCACTGAAATTATGATTGTTTCAAAAACTAAATGGCAAGTTTGACTTGACTATATAAATATGGAAAAAATAGACTACTTATATTCTCAGTTTCTCAGATTTACTGGGTTTAATAGATATGGGTTTGGGTAAAATGTTAGTATTTTATTTATTCTAACATTTCTTCCAAATTTCAACAATATTGTCATTTCGAGAATTTCTTTCCCAGAAAATGACAGTGAGACAGAATAACAATTGTTTCAATCATGGTTACTCCACCAAATATTGATTTTTAAACTAATGTCAAAATTGTGTTGTCTAAAATGCACATTACCATGTCCGAGGGAAACGTTATTATATTACTGTATGGCTAAAACAAATGCAAATATTTACAGAATAACAGAAGAAATGTCAACAATATTTTAAAGTGCAAAACACACATTATGATCTAATTAAACATATAACTATACAGTACATTGAAAATCGAGAGGAAACTGAGAATTTTCATGTGGTCTCTTAATTTTTTCCATAGCTGTACAACAATTTAGTTTTCTTTGATTGTTACAAAACGTTGGATTAATTCTTCATTCCTTATAAAAGATGACAGAACCTCACAGATAATCCAAACACAAGTAGCTACACAAATACACTGTCTGGAGGGGCACTCAGGGTCTCTGAAGTAACTGATACCCATCAGCACCATTGATCAAAGTCAGACATGTTTGATTGGATCAACCACTCCATTGTATCTTTCCTTTTACAGTGACGCAAACTATATGGCACACATTCACATTATTCCTAATAGACCAGGCTGCACAAACGGTGCTATCATCCTGAGCCACAATCTACACATACAAACAGCATAGAAATTGTGTATTTTTAATCCCAAATACATATCGAGGTTTAAAAATACCCAGTGCAAGAGCCCCAAACTCCCCTTACAAATCATTCTAGTACTGTTTCTGATGAGACTACACCAAAAATCTCCAAAGCCACCCAGGAATACCAAGTAAAGAGAAATCCCCATAAACTCAAATAAAACTGAGACCAAGCTTCACACGATTAACTCTTTCCTCACCACTGATAAATGGTTAACAATTTTCAATGGTTAATGGTAAGGAGTGCAGAATCTATAGGCACAAAAAGACAAGTGATTCTAAACATGATTCTCAGCTATTACTAACCATTGAAAGCAACAATCAACAGCATATGAATCAAAACAGCTTAACACTACAGAATTACATTATGTTCAGGCTTGAAAATTACAATTAAACTATAATTTTGTTTTTATCTTATATGACACTTATATGACAAATTTCTCATTTAGGATCATGGCTATGCATACACAGTTTCAACATTCTAATGTGTTGCAAAATGGGCTTAACCAAATTTTATTATGTTTTTAAAGATTGCAGGGGAATATTTTGATTCAAGAAGCTGCACAGAACAAAATAAAAATTAAATAAAATGTCAGTTTGACCCCGTCATAAAAACTACTTAAATTTTGAATGGAATACTATAAATACAAAGGTTGAACACAAAAGTTATTGAAACACACATTTTCAAGTGTTGGTTTCTGTGTTGATGTATTTTATATTTAAAGTGTTCATACAACATAATATTTTGGGGGCCATGAAAGTTTTCTAAAAATGACCATGCTGTTGCCAAATGGCATCTGTTTTACAAAATGTCGGCAGAGAAAGGTTTACTGCCAGGTCATAGTCAGACTTTTCCCCAGGATATTACACTACAAATTGACATTTTACCTCTTAAATACCATTGCAAATAACACTGAGTTATAAAACCCAAGTACTCACACTAAAACCACATTATTTCTTAAAAAGCTCACAAATATCCTTCCAAACCCAGAGTTTGAAGTTTGAACTTAATGCTATACAACATCACTGCTATAAACAAACACTAAAACTAATATTGGAAAACAAAGGGTTAGGTCAGATTAGTAAAAAGGGTATGGCACTCACCTCTGGTTCCACTTTTGAAGGCTGAAGCACAAAAAGCTGCAGAGCTACTCAGAAACATTAGGATGAAAAAACAAGCATAAAAATAATTTAAGTATTGTTCAGAAATTCATCTATAATGAGTCAGCAACCTCTTTATCATCAGAACATAAATCTAAATGCTGAATCTGGAGTTTTTGAAGAACAGAGATTGATTCTCTCACCTCCATCAAGCACCGCCAGCACTGCCAGGATGAGGAAAGGAGCTGTTTTACCAACAAACTCATACATAACACTGCCAAACGGAGGACCAACTGCACAAAACAAACATATACAGTATAAATTAGACAAGACAAGAATGATCGCTCACAGACCAACTAAGTATCTTTGAAAACTTTTGATGCTTTCATTTAATACAGGCCACAAATCCAATACTAACAGCCCTTCAAAACAAAGTACATAACCATGATTGCCAAACCACAGAAAAAAAAACCTAATGTGTTCTGCAGGAACACTACCCTTACAACTATCTGCCTGAATATAGTTTTATGTTTTAATCAAAATTATTGTGCTCCATTTTTCTGTTGCTCTCCATTTGATTAAGTACAGTATGACAATAGCAACATTTAATCACTGTTTTGCAAGATGTCTCTTATCCAGTAGATCAAATATATTTTTAAGCACTTGACATTATGAATAAAAATAATGGACTATTAAAGATTAAACATCCTGAGATTAAAGCATGACGCCATTAATGGGAAGCACTGTGTTCTTCTGACCACTGCTCCTGGGCTTTTTAAAGTCAAAGCCACTTATTGCATATCCACCCCACTGACTTATCATATCTCTCTTCATGGGATGTGTTCCAAAAAGTAAACTAAAGTTAGGACTTTGTCAATTTCTCTTGTGCCAATCAAGTATTGCCATTGAAAATATGGAAAAGATTTTTAAACAGATTATGCACCTAAAACGCCCATAGCTAGTCCTCCCAGTGCAATCCCAATAGCGTTTCCTCGTTCTTCATCATCTGTGTAAACACTTGCTAGCATCCCCATACCTGCACAATGACAAACAGACATCTTTATCAGGAGTTACAGAAGAATGTTCAGCAAAAGATACAAACTTTTTTCCTCTTTTTTTATTTATTTAAATAGTCAAAAAACAAACAAACATACATTTACTAATTAACATGACTAATGCAACATACATATAAACATAATGCTTTTACATTGTGTACACACAGTGCATCCGGAAAGTATTTATAGCTCTTCACTTTTCCACATTTTTTTATATTACAGGCTTATTTCAAAATGTATTAAATTAATTTATTTCCTCAAAATTCTACACACAATACCCCATAATGACCATGTGAAAAAACTTTTTTCGAAATTGTTTCAAGTTTATTAAAAATAAAAAAACAAAAAAATTCACAGCCTTTGCCGTGAAGCTCTAAATTGAGCTCAGATACATTCTGTTTCCACTGATCATTCTTGAGATGTTTCAGCAGCTTAATTGGAGTTCACCTGTGGTAAATTCAGTTGATTGGACATGATTTGAAAAGGCATACACCTGTCTATATAAGGTCCCAGGGTTGACAGTTCATGGCAAAGCACAAACCAAGCATGAAGACAAAGGGATTGTTTGTAGACCTCCAAGACAAGATTGTCTCAAAGCACAAGGCTCGGGAAGGTTACAGAAAAAAATTCTGCTACTTTAAAAATTCCACAGTGGCCTCCATCATCCATAAGTGGAAGATGTTTGGAAACACCAGGACTCTTCTGAGAGCTGGCTGGCCATCTAAGCTGAGTGACCGGGGGATAAGGGCTTTAGTCAAGGAGGTGATCAATAACCCAATGGTCACTCTGTCTGAGCTCCAACATTCTTCTGTGGAGAGAGGATAATCTTACAGAAAGACAACCATCTGTACAGCAATCGACCAATCAGGCCTTTATGGTAAAGAGGCCAGATGGAAGCCACTCCCCACCTGGAATTTGCCAAAAGGCATCTGAAGACTCTGAGACGATAAGAACCAAAATTCTCTGGTCTGATGATACTAAAATTTAACTCTTTGAAGTGAATGCCAGGTTCAACTTCCAGCAGGACAATGTCCCAAAGCACACCACCAAAATATCAATTGAGTGGCTTCACAACAACTTGGTGAATGTCCTTGAGTGGCCCAGCCAGAGCCTAGAACTAAATCCTATTAAACATCTCTGGAGAGGTCTGAAAATGGCTGTACACCTTTGCTTCCCATCCAACCTGAGAGATCTTGAGAGGTGCTGCAAAGAAGAATGGGCAAAAATTCCCAAAGACAGGTGTGCCAAGCTTGTGGCATCATATTCAAAAAGACCTGAGGCTGTAATTGCTGCTAAAGGTGCATCAACAAACTATTTTATTACTAATTTATTATTTTTTATTATTTTAATATTTTTATTTTATTAGCAACAATTTCAAAAAATCTTTTTTCACATTGTTGATTATGGGGTATTATGTGTAGAATTATGAGAAAATAAATGAATTTAATTCATTTTGGAAAAAGGCTGTAACATAATAAAATGTAGAAAAAGTGAAGAGCTACGAATACTTTCCGGATGCACTGTATAAACAAAGACAAAGGAAATGAAGACAACATCAGTTGCATACAAGCAAAACCTGACAGCATCAGCATCAATTTGTTCACTTACAATTACATTTGGCTTTGGAAGTCATTTATGAAAGGACGCTGCATGGCAGTGAACTTGGACCCAGAAGTATTTAAATTAATTCTTATTATTTCTAAATTAAGAACATGCAACTCATCATTGGTCCACTGTTTAAAAAAGGGAAGTTTAAAATTGATTAAAATCAAGCGTCTTGCCGAAAGAGAAGTAAAGGCAATGCAGTCCAATTCACTTTTTGACAAATTATTATTTTTATATACAACACCAAAGACAGCAGTTAGGGGATTTGCACAAACATCTTTAAGATGCAAACTTTTTTGGATTTTATTTTACATGGAAGAATGCAGTTTTCAACAATATCAGTTATCAACTGAATATACTAATCAATATAATAATCAAAATATGGATAAAATACTGTTCATTTGTCATTCAGAGTAACAAAAATATTAATGTAAAAACAAAACAACCTAATTTATTTTGACCTGGACTTAATAAAAGTTCTAAAAGAATTAATCATCATGATCATTCCAAGTTTTGTTAAGAATGAAAAACCCTTTATTGACAAATTGGTCAAAAATAGTGGTTAAAAGGATAGTGGATAACAAAGTATAAACATTAAAAATGACAGTTTAATTTATGATATTAATATGACATAATAAAATAACATTTCTTTTGTCACATTCATATACAGTATGATGGTTGATTCAGTAAAATCTGAGAATGTGAATTCTAATAAGATTCTAACATTAATTAAATTTGATTTGTTCATTGAAGTAACTAATTTAGGAGTTTCAAGAGTCAATCCAGACCTAAGATCTTTAAATAAGAATGGGGTCCATTTTACAGCACTGTCATTATCAGTAGATGTATGTATGCAGAGTTCAGAGAAAATCAAAGTCAAATGCAATTTAGTGCACTCAGGTTTGCAATGTTAAATAAGGCATCATAAAGCATTACATTGCAGCATTTGACAGGATCTTTTCTAATTCTAACATAACAGTGCACAAAACATGTTACCTGCCACAGAGGAACAGGACGAGCCAACACCTTGTAGAGATCTGGCTAAAAACAGCAGCGTGTAGCTTGATGAAAAGGCAAACACTTCACACAAAATAAAACACAGAGAGAAAGAAGAAAAGTAGATGTATTTATTATATGAATATGACACACCAGAGAGTTTAGCGACTGTCATCATACTTTAAAATCATGCATTGCACATCTGTGAGATCTTCTCAACTGCTTTCTCTTAGAAATTAGATTAATGTTAAAAGCAGCATAAAAAAATTATGTTTTATGTACTTACTGATCGTAGAAACAAACATGATGCAGAAACCAGCAAACATTGGGATCTGGTATCCTATTCTGCAATTACAGAAAAGAAAGACCTTAGGGATATATCATATAAAACACAAAACTTTAAAGTGCATTAGCATTTTTTTCCACAAACATTTTGAAGTGAAATGTTTTGTTACATATTGAAGTGTTTTACTGGAAAAAAAATGTTGTTATTAAGTTCCTGGAATATGTATATGAAAAACTTACTATTTCAATTCAATTCATGTTTATTTCTATAGCATTTTTACAATCTAGATTGTGTCGAAGCAGCTTAACATAGACATTCTAGTGAATTGAAACTGTCCAGTTTTCTGTCAGTCCAGTTTTCAGAGTTGAAAATGTAAGTATTTAAACTATTTAAGTTTTTGTTTACTTCAAAATGTATGTTCAATTCAGCGTGTTGCTGTTTTTTTTGTAACTGTGATTGTGAAATTTACTAATATATTAATTAAACATTGATTTTCCCTATAGTCTTGCATCTTCTATAAGAAAAGATGCTGTTTTAATATAAGAATAATAACATATAATGTGTTTTTGTTGGTTTTTTTGCTTCTTTGTCACATTCTGTGAATTAAACATTGGTGTATCATTCGTACACTGCTATGTGATATATTATGGTTGAATAACTCTGACATGAAGCCACCGGTTTGCTCTAGTGGGATCCATTCAGTGCTGTAGGGCCAAATTTAGCTGGATTGGCCAAATCTGAGCATGTGAAGATATGACAGCACATGCACGAGTGATCACACTACTGCTGATCCTTGAACAGACAGAGCTGGAGCAGAATAGCACTGCAATATTTAACTTACTTACACTCCATTTACGCTCAACACACACACACACACACACACACACACACACACACACACATACACACGCAAATGTCATGCAATCTCATCCTGCTTTTAAGAGAAACGCTGCTGTGTTTTGTTTTTTTTTAAGTTAAATATAGCAGCTGTACCTGTTGGTTAGTGGTCCTATGAAGGGGTTAGTGATTAGCTGTACTGTTGCTTTAGAGGCAAACAACAGACCCACTTTCACATTCTCGTTCAGAAGCTGGTCATCTGCTTTGGGACAGTCGGAGTGGTTTTGAGAGGTCACAGAAGTAGGAGCCGGGCTCATTGGGCCAGCCGTGCTCATCTGCGGGCTGAAGCCAGTCACACGTGTGGTGTTGTCATACAAAGACACAATGCTCTGAAAGGTGCTCGATGGAGAAAGAGGAGTCATGGAGTGATTCTTGACCATCTGAGCGGCCTCGTCGTCCACTGTGTACAGGTAGCTTGGAATAATAGGCACTAGAGAGAAGAAAACGAGGAGACACCATAACTACCGTGCTGAAAAAACAAGAAGAAACCATCAGAGAATTTGTATTTGTTTTAATGGTTTAAATGGAAGTTACATTGGTTTTAATGGAAACTATACTCAATTTAAAGCTATTAAATTTGAAGGAATATGTCCTAAAGCACACTAGAACCACAGACATGTTTTATTGGTTCAAATCTGATGGTTTCTAATGTTTTTAATGGTATTTCTGAAACCATTGGAGCCTCTTCTGTCGTTTTAATCAACAGGGTATTCCTTTGACTTGTCCATACTCTTTAAACATATTCAGAAAACCAGTTTTAGCAAGGCTGTTTAACACTTATTTGCTCCAAAAAGTGCAGTGCGACGATTTATCAAGCTGTGTGAGACCACATTTGACCTTTCACGTGAACAATTGGGTCTGTTTAGATGCGTTTGACATTATCAAGCGTAAATAACCCACAGGGACACCGTGTGCGATAACGCTCGAAAGCCTCTTCATTCAACACTTGTGCCAAAGAACGACCGGTTCATTTTTCACTTGGGTCCATCTGTATGTACACACACACACACACACACACACACACACACACACACACACACACA
>CAIGQZ010034880.1:16451776-16481061 GCA_903798205.1 Danio tinwini
ACACACACACACACACACACACACACACACACACACACACACACACATTGTGTGTCAACGTATTCATCGTGTGTATTTCCAGCTTAATTGCCGTCCCCGTTTCTTGGCTCGCGGACGTGAGAACAAACAGGGACAGTTTAGCGCGCGTAAGTGTCACATTTAATGAGAGCGCGCGCGCGGATGGAGATCTGTCTCGAGGACATGTTACCTTAATTCAGGGACAGTTTGGAGTTTACAATCGCGTAGCATCGATAACAGCATTTCATGAATTGTCTGTAGCATATTAAAATATTAGCCAAGTATTTCACTTTCAATGCATTTTAAGTTGAGGAAATATTTTAAATGAAACAATTCACATCAATGTGTACGGTATCAAACTGTTTTCATCAGCCTAATTAACATACATATTGTTACTGGATCAATGAGGGTATTCAACCAGGAACAATTGGTAAAATCACGCATGGATCTAGTCACAATAATATTCGCCATTTAGAATTAGGGTTGTTTTTCTTATGTTTTTTTAATAAAGCAGTAATTAAAATTTGCATGCATAAATAAAAAATATATAACAATTTAATTGTAAGGTCCGTGGTTACTAGAATTTTTTACTAGAAAAAGAAAAATAGAAACCATCAGAAAATGTGTTATATTATCATGGAAATTATATTGGGTTTAATGGAAAGTAATAGTGGAGTCAGGTAATTTGTTGCATTCTATTGATGGGATGTTAAAAGAACAAATCCTAATGGAGAATGCCCAAAAACATACTAAAAGCCATTAAAATGTACTGGTTTTATTGGTTACAATTATCTAGTTTGTATACGGATATTTGTACTGGAAACAATAAGGAATTCATTGTTTTATTTTCAGCATGATTCCGGCTGCAGGACTATTCAATATCACCGACATATATGTGGTGATATTTAAAAATGCATTAGGCTATGTGTTCTAAGCATTGTTTGCATGCATGTTTGGTGTGTGCTCGCACATGTAACAGGTGTGTGAACAACACAGCACTCACCGACCACCGTCAACAGCATGTTGTCCAAGAGCAAAGCAATGAAAACGATCAACAGAATCAGCCTCCGAGACTGTCTTTCTTCTCTTAGCCATGTTAATAAACTAAAATCTCTAAGAGCATCAAATAGTCCCATTTTTTTTATAATAATCCAACTGCCAGAAAGCGAGCGAGAAATAACCTGCAACAGAGCAAGAAAACGGCTGTCAAGAACCACCAGTGACATCTAATAAGGCAATATGTGTTTAATAATCCTGCAGAGAGATGCGCCCGAGGAGATCATTATTGTAAGGAAAATGACAAATATTTAAGTAAAAACAAAGCATTAAAATATTGATACATGTACTGGAGCACTCTGGAAATAAACTACCAACTCAGTTTTTATTTTAAATATAAGTCTAAATATAAGTGATGAATTGTATATCCAAAGATATATTCATTTTTTATATCTGAATTCTTACCTTATAAGTACATTTGCATTGAGCTTTGCTGTCAGATCCCGGGTGAAAGGCACGCTGGATGCGAAGCGTTTAGTTGCTTGACTGGTGTTTGACGTCACGCTGTTTCACAGAGATCTCAAATGGGGTGTGCTGTGCCACGAACGAATTAACCATCACAGTCACACACACATTAAAGATAGACAGGACCACCTTATTTGTTTTCATTTGATATATTATCCTATTTTTTCAATACCCATATTTTAATACATGTTCGAGGTCTTTAAAAAGTTCTCTTTAGGAAGTTCTTTTAAGGCTATTTATGCTTGTATTATTTGTATGCAGCAGATATAATAGACTCCACACGGTCATGCTTTAAGATTATGATGCTGTTGTTTTAATCAGCTTGACTGGTGTTATGAAGTTATTTACAGAAGGAAAGCTGCGTTCACTTGTTGAGTTTAAACAAACTATTTGGCATCGGTCAAATATCCAAGTGCATCATCTCGTTTAACCAAATGTCTTTTTCATCAGTTTTACATTAGCGTCATCTTGTGGCGGTGGAAGATATGAGATCTGTTACATTTATTATTTTGTTTTGGAAGTCTGTTTTGCTAATTTCATAGCCAACTCCAATGAAACACACCTAAACCAAATAATCAAAGTCATTAAAATCACTAGAAACTGCTGGTTCACGCTCAATTATAGATTCCTGGAGGACCAACGAGTTTAGCATCTGCTATATTCAAAACACTTGCTCTGTTAAAAAGTAAAGGTTCTTAACTGGAAGCAATGGTTCCATAAAGAACCTTTAACATCTATGGAACATTTTAGTTCCACAAATAGCTCTTTAATATGCAAGAAAGGCTTCTATAGATAATTGAAATGGATAATTGTGGCGGTTCCGGTGACGTCATCTCTCTGAATGGCAGCTTAATCAGCGGCTCCTCCGAGAAAATAGTTTACAAGCCCCAGTAAATCATCAAAAAATATAATTTTATTGACTCGTTTTGCTTGACAAGTGGGGCAAGTATGGGACGAAGAGACGGAAACAAAAAATGCACAGCTGGAGAAATATTACACGAAGAAAACGTAGACAACGGCTCTCACGCACATGGACCAGATAGCGAAGCTAATGCTAACAACGCTACCCACCTGAGTGACGCGGCAAGTCTGACAAAAGTTCTGGAGGAGATAAGGGACTTTCGTAAAAACACAAAACAACAACTAAGTGAGATCATCACCGAACTCACTAGTGTCAATCAAAAAATAGCGGAGGCGGAAACGCGAATTGGAAAAGCAGAAGACCGCGTCCAAAACATTGAACAGGTGATGAGCAAAATGTTAAAAGTGAAAAATCAACAAGAACATAAACTGCTCGACCAAGAAGGGAGGTCACGACGGGAAAATATAAGGATCTACAATGTCCCTGAGGGGGCATCGATGACAGTTTATGGAGAAGTTTCTACCTGACGTATTGGATATTCCGCCGACCACAGATCTCGGTATTGAGAGAGCTCGTCGTGCGCTGGCCCCGAAACCAACAGGTAATCGAGAAGAAAGGCCGCGGTCTATAATAATCAAATTCCACCGCTACAAAATTAAAGAGGAGATTCTACGCAAAGTCTGGGGGAAAAGGTGCTCTGGAATGAAAGACCGACACTTTGATCAAGATTACTCTCCGACGGTTCTGCAGAAACGTAAGGAATATACTGAGGCGAAACGAGTATTAAAACAGAAGCAGATACGCTTCCAGACCCCGTTCCCGGCTAAACTTCGGGTGTTTTACGAGGATGGGGGACACGACTATATCAGACGGCAGAGGAGGCGACTTCAGATATGAAGGACAGAGGACTGCCCGTTAATGTCATCACGCCAAAAGAAAGCCTCGCTGAACAGCTATCCCGTACTGCATGGGAGATGATGAGAGGATTAAAACCGCAGGAGACGGACGAGGAACGAGAGAGGAACATTAGGGAGAGGTTGCAAGTTTTTAGAAGACGACCCTTGTCCCCTTTAGACGAACTTTAAATGTATAGGGTTTCAGGCGGGGTCTTAAAAAGTCTTAAATTCGCTGTTCTAGGTCTTAAATATTTTTGCACAGGTCTTAATATTCCGATGTCCATGTAAGGCTACATCTAATGCTAATTTAAATTATTTTTTGGTGTTGTTGCTTGGTTTTCGTGGTGTTGTAGTTCTTCATTTCACTAGTCCAATTGTAATTTGCGGTATTGCAACTACAAATGAGGCCGACATGCAATAGCCAATTAGCTCTCTGCTATTGAACTCTGTGCGAGGCGAATGTGACATCATCGCTGTGTTTTCGGACGTTCGCTTTGGGTGCGTGCGACATGGTTTCGGCTGGCGGAGCTCATGTAATGTGTTAAGACTCGAGTGAAGAGTTCACGCGGCGTTGCATTTGAGTTGAATATGAAACACTTTAAAGAGATTTTGTCTGAAACGGGTAGTAGAACTACTTCACTACTGTACTTGAGTACTAAAAAGCTGTATCTGTACTCTACTGGAGTATTTTTTTTTCTTCTACTTTTACTTCAGTACATATTTTCGATGAGTTTAATACTTTTACTCCGATATTTTTTTGTGTGCTACATCATTACTCGTTACAATTATAAAAATGTTTTGAATCATTCCAAACCCACATTATCACTGCCAGAGCAGCAGACGGCTCTGTCACAGGCAATACCGCCTCTCCCTATTCGCTTGTTAAGTGTGACGTCACGGGAAGGAGCTTCCGGGTGAGGAGACTCATCAAATGCTAATAATAAACATTTACAAAGCGATGTAATACTTTCGAAAATCACGATCGCAATATATATGTCCATGCCTAATATCTGATGGCCAGAAAGTGATACATTTTTTATAAATTGTTAAAATTTTGGTATTTGTAATGCAGCAAGCCCAGAGATTGTTGCGTAAACTATGACTTTACATAAAATTTACTTTAATGTGTGATATGAATAAAAGGTGATCATAAATGAGTATTTAGTCAATTCAAATGAGTGGCGGCTTGGACCCGGAAACAGTATTACATACGTCACCAACACGTCACCACTTAACAAGCGGATACGCAGAGCACGCAGGCTGCGTAGGGCCTCAACTCTGGAGGGGGGCACCATCTCGGTTGCTCAAAAAAATGATTAACTTTTATTTAATAATATGAACTTTAACTGAGTGTAAATAAAATATATATTGATAATATGTTGTTAAATACATTTAAAATTTTCATTTTATGACGAACGCAAAAACAAACATGTGACGTAATTTTTTCTGTGTACGTGCATAGATGCGTGTGCGCGGCGCGGTCAGGTCCACTTTTTGTGGCTGCCAGCAGCATGTAATTATAATTGATGCCCGGGAAAAGACAACAGCAGTCTGGAGCCGAGAAGAGGAAAACAGTACAAGATGAATCGCGTGCATCACCTTCAGGTAACTTAAATTCACAAATCTGGAAAACATATTTTGGTTGATCAAGTAGATTAGTGAGGCTAACGTTTAAACTTCGCCAAAACTGCACCAATCTGCCTTATATGTTGTTGTTTACGTTCAGTTTCTTGCTTTGCAGCTATGCATTGCGCTTAAACTATGACAGGACATGTTCTATGACTTTTCGCGTTTGCCCCTTCTCCCCATGTTGCTGATAATTACACAAACTCAATTATTTTTATTAACTTGTGCAATACTTTACAATTCAGTTTGCACAACAGCTACATACAGTACATATGCATTGCACAATGATTTCACTGTATGTATTATTTATTATTATATAGTTATTATATAATTGTATATTACATAATTCTTTGCAGTTATCATTGTTTATTGTTTTGTCTATTTCTACACATTTTTGATTGCAGCTGTTGTTATTGCTTGTATCACTGCAATGACAATAAAGTCTCTTTAGTCTTTATATCAGTGGATTTGTGTGTTTTTAATATGCCGTTTTTGTACATTATGAAATAACAAAACTGACTCATTCTGTGATTTCTGAAAGCTCAATAATATAAAGTGAGTCAAATTACTGTAAGCCACAGGCCATAAACCATTTTTATTGCAAGAATTCATTAATGATGATGTTTTTTCTGAATGTTACAGTTTTTGTTTAAAAATACACTCATTTTAATTCACTTTTTAATTCCTATAAACCACAAAAGTCTTTGATTTATACTGACAGCAATGGTCAGTGTTTGTCACCCAAATTATAGTGCAAATTAAATCCACATTGTGGCTGTAGTTTAGACACATTATGAGGAGTGCTTGACTAGCCCATTGTTTTAATGGTATGTCATGTGTTTTCTTCTTTAAATGACTAATTTCTTCTGTGTTGTACATGGAGGTTTAATGCTGAAATTTGTCACAAAAGAAGTTGAGGTGGCCTGACCAGTACTGCTCCAGAGGCACCAGCAGCTGCACAGGTACAGACACAGGATGCAGCACTGAGGACCGTCTATCTCTACAGGTACAGAGAGGGTTTTATTCCTTACCTTTTGTAAATGTTTGAAATTGGGAATGCTTCTACAGAACACATGTCAGTGTTTGTTTTGATGTAAACTATTATTTTGTAATGTAAATATTTAAATGTTTAAGTAGAATTTTGAGTGATTAAATGCATATGTATGTATATAAATAAATAAATACATGTTTAAATACATATGTTTTTGTTCCTCTGTGGGAGCACCACAGTAAAATTTCACATAGGGCACCATTTTGGCCAGCAGCGACCCTGTTAAATAAATTATATTATAAGTCGTAAACCATGGTTCTTTTCGTTCTGCTTAATCACATGCCCCAAAAAAGGTATGTAAAATAAACAAAATATGTCTTTTGATTGCTTTCTTTAATAACTAAAAATACATTCACGTTGAATTGTCAAACAGAATCATTCAAATATCTTGGCATCATTATGCCAAAAAATCTCACAAAATTATTTGAGTGTAACTATCAGCCTATTCTTAAAAAAATTAAAGAGGATATAAAAGATGGAATTTAATTCCCTTTTTTTGATTTTAGCTCACGTATTGAGTCTATTAAAATTAATATTTTATCCAGACTTTTATACCTTTTCCAGACCTTACCTATAATAAATGAACCAAAACCAGTTTAATTAATGGGATAAAATGTTATCAAGATTTATATGGCAGGGTAAAAAACCTAAAGTTTGTTATAAAAATTACAGCTAACTAAAGAAGAAGGGGGTTGGAGATTATCCTCCCTCAGAGACTATTTTTGTGCAGCACAGATGGGAATTATAATATGCTGGTGTAACCCAACATATGAAGCCCAATGGAAAAACATAAAGCAGAGAATATCCTCAATTCCCATACAGGTAACCCTGGCAGATAGTAACTTACAAGACCATATTAAGGCTATTGACAACCCATGGATAAAATGCACTCTCAATGTTTGGAGATCTATAATAACAGAACATAAACTTAAAAATGAGATTGTCACAAATAGTGCGCATTACGACTCAGAATTCATACCAAATAAATTAGACACTCGATTCAAAGACTGGATAAATAAAGGGATTACGGCTCTGTGGGACATATTGAAAGATGGTATACTAGACAGCTTTGAGACATTTAAAGAGAAATATTCATTAGAAGCAAAAGATTTTTACAGGTACTTACAAATGAGATATTTTGTTAATAAGATGATGGAAAATGGGGCCGAGACAAGGTTCGGTTTAATGGAATTGTTTAGAAAAGCGTATAAGTCAGATTTTTTATATGATCTCCGTTATATATAAATGTTTGCTAAATCTTAAAACACACTCAACTACCTATAAGTGGGAGAAAGAAGTGGGAATTGTTATAACAGGATGAATGGACAAAAATATGGAGGTATCGATGGAATTGTTCTAAATCACAGAAATGGAGGGAATTTAGGTGGAAGAGTTTAATAAGATTTTTTATCACACCCTCCCAGAAATCATATCATGCTGGAAATTTGTCTATATGCTGGAGAAATTGCAGAGTTCAAAAGGTGAATCACTATCACATTTTCTGTATTCTGGGGTAGACATTAACCTTAGCATAAATGCTTTTTCAGTATAGGTTTAGGAACCCTGATTATGTACTACTTGTAAAGTAAACCTGACATTGGTGAAGCAACTGTAACACCACTTGGGACATACTGTAATATTCAAGCTATGTTCTATTGTCATTTGTTTTCCTTGTAGCACCAGTTGAAACCAGTTATGCTTTAAGAAATCATAAAAAGGAACAAACTCATCACTGGCACAGGGAAATGTTTATTAATTCAATTTAAAAGTGCGTGATTGGTTTATATACAAGTTCACAGCCAAGATATCACAGGTTGTCGGTCAATTCATTTACATGCTAGCTTTTTTATAAGTGGATCAAATAATTTAACAGACACACTCCAACTTAAATAACATTCATAACATTAATGCCATCAAGAGAAAGATGATGCATTGTTTAAAGAGGCAAATCATATTTACACTATTATTTGGCATTGAATGAAATAGGAAAACACTGACTAATATCATATTCTTGTCAGACTTACACAAGTTACAGTACATATATTGCATCAGCATGAGTAAATGTCAAGAATAAATGGATTGCATTGCAATTAAATTGCATTGCTAGTGCATACATGTAAACAAAAATAAACAGTGTGTCATGCAATTTTCCTAATAAAACAACTGAGGCCTGTCTCATGGCTCAAATAATTAACATACTTCATTCTGAGCCTGCTTCTCTCCTGCACTTGTTTACTGCAACAGTACTGTGGCTCATTCCCTTTCAATCCACAATATCAAACTGGCTCTAATATAAATTAAAGCCCATTACCATCTTATATTTGCAGTATGCTTTCCTGTTGTGCCATTAGCAAAGCCACAGAAACCCATTGCCTTCAGTTGTTTAAGTCATTGTGAATTCTTACCTTGCCCATGCTAAGACTCCTTATGCATCGCCTATAAAAGCGAACAATTTGCGATTGGCCGAGTTTGAAGGCCATACTCATAATAGCCATGCCTGTGATGATGAACAAAAAGGTAACCATGAAGAATTTCGGGTGTTCAGGCACAATGTCACCAAAGCCAATGGTGGTTAAGGTGATGAAGGTAAAATAAAAGGCATCAGAATGGTCCATCTGCTTCTCCCAGCATTTCAGAATCTGACTGCAGATCACCATGTAGGCAAACACCATCAGCAAGAGGACCAGCAGAGGAACGTCAAAGTGCTCCATCTCCTGTCCGATGTCATTAAATAACTCATCTTTTGGAATGGGCATACGATCCAGTTCAGGGCATGAACAGGATTTAGTGAGAGTTCCTTTGATCCTAAAGCTCTCCCTAACAATAATGCGGTCAAAGATCTCTGTGTTGTTTCGGAGCTGAAAGGACCGCCGCCTGATGGAAGACCGGTTTTGAATCACCTGCTGAATGTTTGTTGTCTCAAGCACCACAACATCCTGATTGAACTTGTAGGTGCCGTCAGTATCAGCTTGCACTTGTTGGAGAGCTGATGTCTTTTCCTGGCTCTGAAGTCTCCATGAGCGATGTCCTATCCATCGCCTGAAGAACAGGTTGAGGCGAGTGTATGCTTTGGAGAGAAGAACAGCTAAGAGATCGCCCACATCTGAGATGACCAGCAGCATCAGAGGGATGCCCACCATCGCATACAGGACACATGCCACTTTCCCTTTACTGGTCAATGGATAAATTCGTCCATAACCTGATATACAAGAAAACAAAAAAGTACAAAGCATAAAAATTTCTTCATAAATTTCTACAGTTTTGACAGATCAGCAGCTCATGTATGGGACAAACTCTGGACCTTTGTCAGTGAGGGCTGGGTTTCGAACCCCCTGAACCCCCGCCTGGCTACAGGCCTGAACATTTACAACAACAACTATATTGCCCTTATTAAATATTATTATGGGGCAACATGGTGGCGGAGTGGGTAGCACAATTGCCTCACAGCAAGAAGGTCACTGGTTCGAGCCCCGGCTGGGTCAGTTGGCATTTCTGTGTGGAGTTTGCATGTTCGCGTGGGTTTCCTCCGGGTGCTTCGGTTTCCTCCACTGTCCAAAGACATGCGGTGCAGGTGAATTGGATATGCTAAATTGGCCGTAGTGTATGTGAGTGTGTGTGCAACAGTGTGTGGGTGTTTCCCAATGTTAGGTTGCAGCTGGAAGGGCATCCGCTGCATAAAAAACATATGCTGGATAAGTTGAAATGCATAGGCATTTCAAATACATAGGCAGGTATGCTGAAGCAGGATGGAAATAAAATGTTCAGGACTGATCCTGCAGGAGCAGTGTTAAAAAGTCTCTGCTTATATAGCAGTGTGGTAAAAACACTTTTGGAACCTTTAGTTTAAAGTCATTAATTTTACATTTATAATTATATTTAATGTAGTTTTAGTTATTTTAGTTAAACAAAATGAAAATACTAAATAGTTAAGTGTTTTTTAAAGTAAAAAACATATTTTAGTTTTATCGATTTACTTAACTGTAATGCTCAAAATATAATACAATAAGTTTGTTAATATCTAGAAATATGATTACCATTAATACTTTGATTCAAATTAATTGACCACCAAGCTGTTAAATCAGGAAAACTGTCACTGTTTTTTCATTGGACAAATACAGTAGCTCTCGCTGTAATTGTATGGCCGGGTCAAATGATAATGTCTTTTATCTAAAGAGGAATTGACATAGCGGATGATGTAAAAAAAAATGAAAGAAAGAGAAATGAACTCATTTAAACTGGCCATTAGCCTCAACTGCCTCAAAAACCAATACTCATTTAGATTACCTCCTGAGATAATCAAAGATTCGCCCTTCCTAGAAAACATAATGGACATTCATGGCTATAGACTGCTGTGTTTGGCACTTTTGCATAATGCTTTTCTGTATGCTGTCCTGAAAGATGGAAGTTTACATTCAATTATTATGTTAGATGCGGTTTGCTGAGCTTTACAATTAGGGATGAGAGAGAGATTTTTTTTCTAACAGCATCCTACACAGGCGTGAAACTTAAACTAAAATACCATTAAGAAAGATGTAATGCACATGAAATCATGATTCGAATGTATGCCTCTCTGAAAAGAGGTCGATTAATGGTTTATTGTAAATTCAAGTGTTTAGAGCAGGGGTGTCAAACTCCTGGGGGGCCACAGCCCTGCAGAGTTTAGTTCCAGCCCTGCTTCAACACATATATCTGCAGATATCAAACAAGCCTAAAGGACTCAATTAGTTTGATCAGGTGTGTTTAATTAGGCTTGGAACTGAACTGTGCAGAGCTATAGCCCTCCAGGAACTGAGTTTGACACCTGTGGTTTAGAGCAGGAGTGTCCAAACTCTGTCCTGGTGGGCCAATCTCCTGCATATTTTAGTTTCAACCCCCATTAAACACACCTGAACCAGCTAATCAAGCTCTTTCTAAGTATACTAGAAACTACCAAGCAGGTGTGTTGAAGGAAGTTGAAGCTAAACTATGCAGGACACTGACCCTCCAGGACCAAGTTTGGACACCCCTGATTTAGAGTGTGATACTGTGAGCAATGCCAGACAATTTCTTTCATTTTAAAGTTATTGTGCATGGGGAATAAGGTTGTTGGATTTGATCCACAGTCACAATATATATTTAATCTATACCCTAGTTGTGGACCAAGACTTAAAAAAAGGTTCTGTATTGACATCAATGGTTTCACTAGGAACTTTTAACATGCAAATGACCTTTTCTGTTTTAGGCTCTTTATAGAGGAAATGAGGAAAAAGTGGGAACCAAAAAAACATTCTTCTGTGTCATGACTGAGAATACACCCTTGAAGATCCTTTGTTTTTAAGAAGCCTTGAGATAGGGTTGGGCTAATAAACAATATATTCATTCATCATCATTTTTTTCGGCATAGTCCCTTTATTATTGAGGAGTCGCCATGGCGGAATGAACCGCCAACTGATCCAGCATCTGTTTTACACAGCGATGCGCTTCCAGCCAATTTAGCTTATTCAATTCACCTATAGCGCATGTCTTTGGACTGTGGGGGAAACGCGAACACGGGAAGAACATGCAAACTCCATACAGAAATGCTCACTGACCCAGCCGGGGCTCGAACCAGAGACCTTCTTGCTGTGAGGCGATCGTGCTACCCACTGCGCCACCGTGACGCCCGATATTTTATCCAATCGCGATAAAATTTATGTTAATAACAATGATAAACTCTGGACTTTTTTACTCAGTATTGATCTTCAAGCCAATCATACAGCAGAAATGTGCAACAATGAGAATCTAAAAGTGTGTTGATATAAGAGATGTACTAAATTTTTGACCACCAAACATTTATCGGCCATAAAGGTATGTTATGCCATTTAATCGACCCTCTAATTTTTGTGGCTTCGGTCATTTATATCGAAATGTATATCATTATCGTTCAATATGGAAAATAATAATCGAGACTGCATTTTTGCCATATTTCCCAGCCCTTCCTTGAGAAAAGCACTGGATATAATGCTGCTGCGCCTCAAGCCACCTGAATACATGTCCTGATCTGAGTTCCTTTGCTTTAATACTCAAAAAATTAGTTGCAGTTGTCAAACGTATTGATATACAGTTGTAATTTGGCTTTAACCTTAGTGAATTAAAAGAAAATATAATGAATTTAAGGATGAAGTGGAACCTGGATATGCATTATGGATTTTATGAATATCAATATAGAAAGATATGTTGATTGAAAAGACAAAATTGGTCATAAGTTATCCTCAATTATGAACAATTCATCGATCATTTGCATTAGCACAGTTTTTATGTTTACGAGTACAAACTATTTCAAATGTTCTGTTGTTATTCAGTGTATATTTTTTTCATACTTAAATGGCGACACTTGTTTTCTGTCTTATCATGGTCAGGCTGGTTACTGTGGACAACGGTGGTGCAGTTGTGTGTGCTCAGAGACTACAGCCAAAGGTCAGAACTTCTCATGCACATAACAACTTAGTGATTCATTTAATGCAACACCGATTTTGGACATACAGTAAACAGTATGTTCTAAAATCCAATAAAACCCAAAACTTTAAAAGCTCTGTGACATTCCAGGATGAAAAAAAGCTTACTCACCTACAGTAGTGAACACTGTGCAGCAGAAGAAAAGTGAAGCAAAGAAGGTCCATCCGTGATCACGTTCCTTCTTATAACAGTACTCGTCCAAAATTACTTTTGTTTTATTGATTAAGTGCTGCTGCTCTGAGGTATCTAGTTAATCAGATAAAATGAAACGAGAAATATATAGTAAATAGATAATATAGCTTATTAAAAACATAATTGTACCTACATTATGACATGGAATATATGAATTATTAATAGATAATACATTTTAAATAAATAGGCCTAAAATTATACAAGCAGCGTATACTATTTTGAAATGGATCATTTCAAACCTGTGTGATTCTGCACGATCTCCATCACTTTTTGCACCATGGACAGGATCTCCTCCGACTCATTTCGGGGATTATTGTACTCAATCGCTCTGAAGACAAGCGCTCCTATAACCGCGTATAAAACGAGTGATAAAATTAGGAAAACGTGAGGAAACAAACGCCAGAAGAGCGTCGCGCATCTCGCCTTAACCTGTGTCTCTTCTGACACGGACATCTCTCAGAGTTAGTCAGTCAGTCAGAGACGCGTAATGGCTGTGAAGATGAAGTCTTTCTTCTCATGGCAGTGTGTGGTCAGGAGGACAACACCCCGCTGCTGAAGGAAGCCACAGACTCAAACTGCCTGCTCAACTAATGCTTTATAGCTTAAACAATTATCCGCGTGCTCCTCCTGAAGCATTTCAGAAAGGGAACTGAGAGAACTTCACAGATTTACAAAGAAAGCAGCTAGCCAGTCTCTCTGCTGGAAAGTCAATTGTGAACGCATTGTATGAACAGGTGCGGCTGTGTGAAATTTTAGCCTACTGATGCCGGAGATTCCCTTGAACCCCAACGGGCATTTATGTGTCGTGCCATGTGCCATTTTTGTCCACTCGAGCATGTGTAAGTTTTAAACAGTGATGAAGTGTAGATCTGAGTTGAATTTGTCATTACTGACATTGTTGTTAGTTGACGGTGTTGTTATTCGATATTCGTGTTTGTTTATGAGGAAAACAAGCTAGTATGTTAACAGTAAAATAAGTAAGTATGAAAACCTGTGGACTGAGTTGAGAGTCCGAGGACGTGGTTCAGGAAAATTAAATGAATAATGAATGTGACCTTGATGTGACCGTTACGCGCGCATCATTAAATCACGCGCGCATAGTACAATTTAATGGTAGCTACCATATAATTAGTTAATTAATTGGTCATCATAATAATATAGGCAAATTTTCCGTAGTCAAACATTAGCATATCTATATTCATTTCAGAATATTTGAGAAAAAAAAACGTGTGTCTTGAAATGCTTAATTTGGCTAACCAAAACCTAATTGGGGATGTTTTTATCCACTCGGAGGTGAGTTTGTGTCTTAATTTGGCCATAACTTTTTCTGTGTTTCATCTAGCAGAATGATTTTTGGTTTTGACACATATTTTGAGAAAAATCTTTGAAATTTTAGAGAACGATACACTCTGGGAAAATTTACTATTGTTATTTTAGGAATGAAAACATTTACAATAAATGTAACTGCTGTAAAAAACTGACATTTTTTTTTTCAGAAATCTATTAATCAACCTTTGTCCTGATCAAAACTACTAAATTGCTTAGAAAATTTACAGGATTTTAACTCTTTAATTGCCAAATTCATAAATGATGTCACTGATTTGGTGAAAAAAACACAAAATGGCATATTTTCAATATAAATAGTAATTGTGGACTTGATTTTTTTTTTTACCTTGGCTTGAACATGTGAAACAACATTGCCTTTAATGGATTGCTTTTGATTGATTTTAATTTTTTCTCCCTAATTTACTGTTGGTGGCTGTTTTTGCCCCATTAACTTCATTATAACCACTTTTGTTGATTGCAAAGCCATGACACCATATAATCATGCATTTTTGATTATTGCTGGTTTTCCCTCTTTAGAAGAGGTACAATTTGTATAATCAGTTGGCACTATTAACCCTTTAGATAGGCCTGTGCAAAAAAGCTTAGTTTCTGGATTTTATATGGAGTATAACTGAAAATTAAAGTGTGTGTATGTGAGTCTGTGAGAGTGGCTTTTGCACACTTACAATAATGTGTCTGAGAAAATCAAAATTTGCATCTTAGCTTCCAGAACTACATGGCGTAAACAAAAACAAAGACTGTTTATTTATCCACCATCAAATGTGGTTATAATGAAAGTCAATGGGGCAACAATTCAAAAGTAAATTAGGGAGAAAAAATGAAAATCTAACAATGCATCAAAGCCAATATTGTTACAGATCTTTCACATATCTGTGAAAGACTGTGATAGACTGTGATAAAAGTAAAAAAAAAAAAAAAAAAACGCAGTCTACAATTACTTTTCATATTGAAAATACATCATTTTGTCTGGGGGCCTTTTTACCAAATCAGTGACATCATTTATGAATTTGTCAATTAAAAAGGTAAAATCCTGTAATTTTCTAAACAGTTTAGTAGTTTGATCAGGACTGAGGCTGATTAACAGATTTACGCAAAAAATGTGAAAAAAATATGTATCTGATGCATTTATACAGCAGTTTAATTCAGTGGATGTTTTCAACCCGAAGATAACAAAAGGGTAGTAAATTTAAACAGTGCACAATAATAAGCTACAATTTGTATTATGAAAAATTGCTTGCACATTTTGATTGCCATATTTATATTAATCAGTTAGTTAAATCCTAATGATGCATTAAAATGATTTTGTTAGCTGTGAGATTCATGACCAGTACAGAACTTGTACAGTAATGTTTTTGCTTTAGGTGTGGCCATTTACAAGTGTATTAACATGTCTGAATTATTTATGACCATGCTGTCATGCACTTATCCAATTCACTCTTGTGCATCTCCAGTGTTTTGTCCTAGCCTAGTCGTAGGATGTTAAAGGTGCACTTGATGGGTCACTTTCATTTATTAATTTTACTTTAATGAATTGCCACGGTAAATTGCCACTGTGTATGAAATGTGCTATATAAAAAAACTTGCCTTGAAAAATAAAATAATCTTGCCTTTAGCTTAGTCCCTTATTTATCAGGGCCACAGTAAAAATGAACCCCAATTACTCTGGCATATGGCTTACACAGCGGATGCCCTTCCAGCCGCAACCCAGTACTGGGATTGATGTGCCACTTATAATAACTAATCAACTCACAAGGAATGCTCTTAAGAGGAAATCTAAATCTAAAAAAGAGAAGTGTGGCAGAAGACCTCACTGCCCATATAAAGCAAACCACACCACTGTTTTCTTTGTATACAAGCAGTCAGAAACCTTGACAGCTCCATTGTCTGGATAATGTTGTAAATGATAAATATTTATGCAGAAAGCCATACTGTTTGCCACCCACAGATTCCAGATCAGCTACTGGACAGATGCAGATTATTCTTAGTGTCATCCTAGTAATTCATTGTAAGCTTTGGGATTCCTCAGTCTATGAGGGAAAATAACTTGGGGGGGGGGGGGGAGGGTGGGGGGGGGGGGGGGGGGAGATGGGGGGGGAGGGGACGCAGGAATATTCTAAGAGTTCACACTTACTGTAGCTGATGATTTATACTAAGTTTGTTTGGCATGCTGTCCCAGGAGAAAGCCCTGAGCACAAGGGATGTTTGAGCCCAGGGCTCCCTCCCATTCTCAGGGCGAAAGGGGAGATGGAGCTCAGGTAGATTTTCTAAAACTCCCCGGCTGATTTGGCTATAAGGTGAACTACTTTGAAAAATAAAAATAATGATTTTGGGAGCTAGACAGTAGTGCCCATTTGGCTTACTCTGTTACGCATATCTTTGGACAGTGAGAGGCAACCAGGAAACCTGGGGGAAACCCATGTGGAAACAGGGAGAACACAGAGATGCCAACACAGAAAAATGCCAACTAGCCCAGCGAGGACCAGAGCTCATAATGTTCTTGTTGTGGGGCAACAGTGCTAACCACTAGGCTGCCATGCCACCCAATATAGGTGAAAAGGGGGAGGAAGTGGGGTTTCTTCCAGATGAAGATAGTTGTGAAATGAAGACTGTAGTTATTTAAAGTGACTTGGAAATCATCTGATTGAAGGATCATGATTAGCTAATGTGGGACTGGCTGTGGTAAATCATAAGCACGTTATCCTCTCGAAATTAGTTTTTAAATAAACTTTACTTTAAGATATTTGCTAAAAATCTGATTATTATTAATCTGAATAATAATACTTTATATTTACAGTTGATTGTTAAATATCGCTGCCAATTGACTAGAGACTATAATATTTGATTATTAAAACATCCAATAATATGAAAAAACATCTTATGGCATCAATATTTTTTCTTATTTTATATCTTATTGTATCATTTTTGGCTTTCAAAGACTTATTTTGACTTAATTGCTGACAGCTAGCACTCTGCAACTCTCACATGGTCACCCACTGAAAATAAGCAGGGTTGTGCCTGGTTAGTACCTGGATGGGAGACCACATGGGAAAGCTAGGTTGCTGCCAGAAGTGATGTTGGTGAGACCAGCAGGGGGCAGTCAACTTGCAGTACTAGTATATTGATGGGGATGTTCAGTGAGCACCGTCTTTTGCATGAGAGGTTCAACTGAGGTCCTGACTCTCTGTGGTCATTAAAAATCCCAAGATGGCCAAATTTGCACACAGGCCTCTGTCCATTATGGCCTCCTAATCACCTCCATATCATAATTGGCTTCATCACTCGGTTTCAGCTGGTGTGTGGATAATAAGATCCCCCTCCCCAATGGGTGAAGTGCTTTGATTGTCCAGAAAGCACTATATAAATGTAAGGAATTATTATTATTTTTTAAACATATTTCAGGATTTTAACAACTTCTGATTTTGTCATCCATTTTTTTTATCTCAGTTTTGACCATTTGTCATAATTATCCCCATATCATAATTGGCTTCATCACGCAGTTTCAGCTTGTGTGTGGATGAGGAGATCCCCCCCCCCCCAATCCCTGGTGAAGAAAAATTAAAGAAACTCAGACGGCGATACAGAATATTAAAAGTTTTATTCAATATCTGCTCCACATCTCATCTCATATTACGAGATTGTTTAGCACAAATAACCTGGTTTATATTAGACAACAAAGTAATTTGACAATGCAGAATTTATGATTGACAATGAATAAAAATAAAACAAACAAACAAAAAACAACAACAACAACAACAACATGCATTTACAGTCATCATATCATAAGCCAACACTCTGTTCGCTTCTCAGATTAATCATTTGGCAGTGTAACACAAAGCTTAATTAACAGCTGAACAATCTGGATTTTTCCAATTAAATTAACGACCCATTTCTTATTTAGTACTTAAAACTTTTCATGACCCAACACTGGACTTTTCAATGGCCTTAAACAAGATTTACAATAAACTAACACAAAAATTATATGTATCTTGGCCACATATCAGTACATGTTGCACATTCAAAGGTCTGATTCCTCTGTCAGAACACAAAACCAATCAATCAATCCGGCTGTTATTCACGTGAATAAGAAAATAGTGTTTCTATCCTGCAGGTTTACCAGCGTGCAGGTCACTGAAGTGCAGTGCGTTGTACAAGTGTGTGGCTGGGCATCATATTAAAGTGCTTCTGATAGTCTTTCCAGTCATAAACTGTGTACAGTCACTGATTGTACATTCACACTTCAGATACTCAATTCGGTCTTTATACAGGCTCATCCTTTAGTAAAATACCATCACTTTTTTGGTTCATGCTCCAGAAAGTTTAATACATTTCTGGGTTTATTTCTTTTTTTATAGAGAGATTTGACGATCTTCCCTTTGGCTGGCGGTAGCACACTTTGAGTGGACAAACTTTTTGAAAGAAGAAGCCCTCAAATACCTTCCTTTACTAAACATAGGGGTTAGTCTGACTGTGTTGTACAGTGTTAAATAAATAATACATGTTATTTACTGTACAGATCACCCCATCTACACACTCTTATATCATTAGTTTCATGGGGAATAATGTAAACATTCAGTCTCTGTGAGAGAATTGTCACTGAACACAAACGTTCTGTAATATTAGGATGCTTTCTAAAGCTTATCTATGTTTTGTTTTTTTTGTCATGCACTGAGGTAACCACAAATATATAGTTCACGCAAAAATTAAGTTCTGTCACTTATTCACCTTTCACTTGGTTCAAAACTGTCTGACCTTTATTTTTTCTTTTGTCGAACACAGAAAGACATTTTGAAGATTGCTGAAAACCAGCAGACATTATTTTCCTCTTTAATTACTGATGTTCAACGGAAGAAAGACATTCATAATGATTTGGAGCCACTTGAGGGTGAGTAAATGACAAAGAAATTGTGTTTTTTTTTTTGAGTGAGCTATACATTTACAGTTAAAACTTTGGGGTATTCATTTAACCATCCAAAACAAAATGCATTCTTGCATCCATCTGCATCTCTTTGATTTATTTTACAATGCGACCTTTCACTGCATAGAGATCACAATCACAACCTCCAATTCCATTGCAGATGTCTTATTAGAAAGCAAAAACACATCCTGTGTGAATAATCATGTGTGACAATTTAGACATCGCCTTATCAGTCGAACAGTACATCTTTTTTCCCCCCAAACTAGTCTCTTGTTTTTCTTCATTCCTCCGTTTACTACAGCAACAGATGATACTTAAGAAAAAGAAAGTCTCAAGATATTAATAACTGAACACAATTATGCAATTGAAACACTAGGGTGTTTGTGCTCGGGGTTTGATTTGAAGGACTAATGTGAAAAGCAAAACCGATCTCTCACATAGCTTCATAGCTTCTCTAAAACTGTACTGCCTTTTGTAATGATTAAAGACCTAGCAACACATTCAGACAGAAAACATTGTGGGTTTAACACATTATATAAATGTTTAAAGCATGTACATTGTTGATGTTTGGATGTGCCAATGAGTATATTACATGTCAAGATATATATATATATGTATGTATATATGTGTTTGTGTGTGGAAGAAAGGCACTATAAAACACTGAGGCTGTTTAGGTTTCAGCGTTCAGGAAGGTACAAAACTAAAAAAGATATTCTATTTGGACGACACTTTATTATTATTATTTTTTCCCTAAAATAAACTTGTGAAATATTTAGAAAAGCTCCGGAATTAATAAAGTTGTTACAAAAAGATGTTTTTAAAAAGAAAAATCGATTTTTCTACAAGTGTTCCAGTTTATTCAATACAGATCTGGCAGGTAAAAGGACTTTAAAATGACATTTTTTTACCAGACCAAAGATTGAAGGCCTGGTTATTTCAAGAGCAGCAAAATTGAATCCAGTTGTTAGACGCTCTGCTCTACATATACATACCTGATAGAGACATTGAAATGCTTGGAATACTACAAAACGATTGATGTATATGCATCACAGTGCTTCCTTGAAAGGAAGAGTAGCTCCTCTTTTAGAGTCTCAGGGCTCCGGGGGTCACGACTCTCTCGAATCCAGCTTACTGTACTTCACTCTGGTGCTCGTCAGTGTTTGCAACAAGAACGGCAGCTGGTAGTTTCGAGGCACGATGCCACGCACATTAGTCTCAAAGTACTGAAATGGGCCGAACCACCACACGCGAGAGAACATGTTTCCAGTGGATTTCTCCTTTAAAGCCTAGAGGACAGCAGAAGAGAGTTTAGAAATTAGGTACATGTAAATCAACAGCTTTCAGCACTTGGATCAAATGTAAATGTTACACATAAATTACAATTTTTTTTTTTTACATTTTATTATATGCACACCCTCTACTACTGTGCTAGGAATCGTGAATTGAGAAACATTAATTCTGACATAAGTGATCTTTGTAGTATAAAAACATTTAGTATGTTTCACAACTCTATCCAATCACAGCGTTTAAAATAAAGTTCAAGCACCCAAAATGACTCCGATTTTGTACCATATTGACATAATTGTGTGATAAAAGATTGAGCTCACTTCTACATTAGGGGCTTGAAAATGTTGTACAGTAAGTGAAAACAAAATGCATGACCCTTTAAATAACAATCATACGATCCATGTTTACACATTACAGTGCTTTTTCTTCATAATGTCTTGATAAATGTTTTACATTATATATTTAGAATAATTTAAATTGTAATTTTATCCATTACTTGTCCTGTGTGCAATGATTTGGCAAATCTTTATGCAAACTATAACAAAATTGAAATTTCCAATGGAAACTGTCTGAAGAAGTTAGTTTGTGTCAACTTATGCTTTATTATAATTCACTGACCACAATGAAAAGATATACAGTATAATATTAATGCATTTGCAAAGCATTTATATTTTTAAAAGGAAAACTTTTCTTTTTGTTTTGATGGTAGTCTAAATATAATTAGTTTTACTGTTTCAAGAATTAAAAAATGAAGACAATTAGCTTCTAAATAAATAGTTTAAATATATGTTTAAATATTTTATATAAATTAAAATGATATAATAATAATAATTATAACAATTGTATTATTTTATAATAATAACAATATTATTAGTATTATAAAATGATATAATAATAATAAATAATATAATATATGTATAATATGTTTATTATATAGTAATATATAAAATGTTATCGCATAAAATAAAACAAATTTTAGACTGTAGTGAAATCTGATGAGTCTTTAATAAAGATAGAGCAAGCTGTGTAAATAAGAACGCATATAAACGCTGATTACTATTACTCATTACTTAAAATGAATCTTAGAAAAATTATAGAACCTGTAATTAATTAAATTTAAATTGTTTAGAGATTGTTGTAGCATGTAAAAAGCATTACAATTACGACCTAAATAAAAATGTCATTAAATGCTGCATCAAATTTAAGACACTTCAAGAATGTGATTAATAAATAATGAATGAAACATTAAGCACAGATCCAGAAAGCAATAATCAATTTGAAACTCCACATGTACCTGCTGATTGGCCATTGTGTGGTACCACCAGAAGAGCCGTGTGGTCATGAAGTAGGCCACCACAACATCAATGGTGTAGTGATCATGAGCCAACAAAATACAGAAGATCCCGACCGCACTCAGACACCAGCAGATCCAGTGATACCACCAAAACCTCCGCGGAGAGTCTGTCAGACAATAAATAAATAAAGAAATACATAAAATCAATCTGTAATCATTTAAAGTGCAAAAGTGATCATGTTTTAGGCATGCTAGATGTGTTTTTCCCCTTCATGTCCACCAGATGGCAACATTAGCAAGATCACGACAGCATTCACAGGCTCCAAATCACATTCGGTCTGCTTAAGTTGACCACTGTTTGGCCATATAACAGATTAAAGCAATTTTTTTTCTACTTTTTACAAAATAATGATGTTCACTATGGTTCTGGAGTCACTGCACCAATATTGGTGCCAATTTGAAACCTTCAGACTCAAGCGTTAGTAGTGCCAGTTTAATACTAATTTAGTGTTCACAAAAACATAAAATGCACACAGAAATCATGATGATTTCCATAATGTTTTAGCATATATTACCAAACTGCTAACTCCAGTACTAAAAAATGCATTTAGAAGTGGAAAAATAATGTGCAAGTACATATTGTCATTACAAAATGCATTTACGTAATTTTTATTACAAAAAAATCTGTTTTTACCAATGTCCTGTTACACAACTGTACTTATGCATATTCTTCAGCTGTTGTTACACCAGTATTACGCATGTAGATACTATGTAACTATGTGTACATGCGCTGTGGTTACATGCTACTTGCACATCTAGCTACCATGTACCAAGTTCACAGGAATAAGAGAAATGGGGTTAGTTCACCCAAAATTGAAAACTGTTATTATTTACTCACCCTTGTATCATTAAAATCCTGCCTTCACAATACAAATTAGGATATTTAAGACGAAATCTAAGAGCGATTTCATCCTGCATAGACAACAAGGTGTATAAAGTGCAAAAAGGAGCCAAAAACATTGTCAAAATTCTCCATGTGACTTCAGTGGATTAATACAAAGCTCCAAGAACACTTTTGTGTGGCAAAAAAAAAGGTTTAAGCTAATTTTAACCCATGTTGGCGTGGGTTTCCTCCGGGTGCTCCGGTTTCCCCCACAAGTCCAAAAACATGTGGTATAGATGAACTAGGTTAAGCTAAATTGTCAGTTGTGTATGTGTGTGAATGAGTGTGTATGGATGTTTCCCAGTGATGGGTTGCAGCTGGAAGGGCATCCGATATGTAAAACATATGCTGTATAAGTTGGCGGTTCATTCCACTGTGGAGACCACAGATTAATAAAGGGACTAAGCCGAAAAGAAAATGATTGAATGAATGAATGAATGAATTTTAAATAAATATCAAATTTGTTAGCCTTTGTCTTCTCTTCCATGACAGGTCAGCGTGCATGTTTACTATGGGCAATGTGACGCATTGCTACACATAATTGTTTAGCAACAATAACACATATTGCCGCTTAAAAGAGAAGACACTAGTGACCAAAGTCATTTTATAGGTTTTTCAGCACACAAAACTGTTTTTAAAGCATCACATAGTTACAGTTTAAGCACTGCAGTCACACGGAATGTTTTGACAATGCTTTTGGTTTCTTTTTTGGATTTTGAACATCTTGGGACTGTCACTCTCTATGGAGGATGAGAGAAAAAATCTTTGTGTTCTAAAGATGAATGAAGGTCTCAGGGTATTGAAACAACAACTGAATTTTCATGTTTGGGTGAACAAACCCTTTATTATAATATTGGACTCAATATTTTATTGATTTACAAAAGCTGAATGATAAATGATCCTCTTGACTTTTGAGGCATAGATATACTGATTGGCCACTTTATTAGGTACACCAGTCCAACTGCTCGTTGATGCAAATTTCTAATGAGCCAATCACATGGCAGCAACTTAATGCATTTAGGCATGTAGACATGGTCAAGGCGATCTGCTGCAGTTCAAACCGAGCATCAGAATGGGAAAGAATGGTGATTTAAGTGACTTTGAACATGGCATGGTTGTTGATGCCAGAAAGGCAGGTCTGAGTATTTCTGAAACTGTTGATCTACTGGGATTTTCACGCACAACCATCTCTAGGGTTTACAGAAAAGGGTCAGAAAAAGAGAAAATATCCAGAGAGCGGCAGTTCAGTGGGCGCAAATGCTTTGTTGATGCCACAGTTCAGAGGAGAATGGTCAGACTGGGTTGAGCTGATAGAAAGGCAACAGTAACTCAAATAACCACTCGTTACTACAGAGGTATGCAGAAGAGCATCTCTGAATGCACAAACACGTCCAACCTTGAGGCGGATAGGCTACAGAAGCAGAAGACTGTACCGGGTGCCACTCCTGTCTGCTAAGAACAGGAAACTGAGGCTACAATTCACACAGGCTCACCAAAATTGGACAACAGAAGATTGGAAAAGTCTGGTCTGATGAGTCTCTATTTCTGCTGCGACATTCGGATGGTAGGGTCAAAATTAGGTGCCAACAACATGAAAGCATGGATTCATCCTGCCTTATATCAATGGTTCAGGCTAGTGATGGTGGTGTAAGAGTGTGGGGCGTATTTTCTTGGCACATTTTAGGCCCATTAGTACCTACCTGAGTATTGTACTCAAATGGCCCCCACAGTGACCATATCTCAACCCAATAGAGCACCTTTGGGATGTGGTGGAACAGGAGATTCACATCATGGATGTGCAGTCGACAAATCTGCAGCAACTGCATTATGCTCTCATGTCAACATGGACCAAAATCTCTGAGGAATATTTTCCAGTACCTTGCTGAACCTATGCCACGAAGGATTAAGGCAGTTCTGAAGGCAATAGGGGGTCTAACACAGTACTAGTAAGGTGTACCTAATAAAGTGGCCAGTGAGTGTATACATTAAGATCACCATTTTTAATAATATTACAGCATAGTGTCAGCGTATATTAGTACCATTTATCATTCTCTTTTTCAGTTTGTACTAAGAAACTGACGTCAAACATAACAAACGGACAGTACGTTCTGATAAGTTTATGCATGCATGCATGCATGTGTACTTACACTCTTTAATAAAGAGGTATGTTAGTGTCAGCATCACTGTGTGTCCGCTGTAAAGATAATCTCCACATAAAGCGTGAGAGCCAGTGATGGAGAGGCCACCACCTGCCATCAATTTCATGACCCGTCGTGACTGAGCCTCCCAGTCACCAAATAGCTGGAACACAAACACACATATAAGCATACACAAGCACAAAAACCTGTATAGATAACCAACATTTCCTTTATTTATGGGCCAGATTTACTGAATAGGACAAATTAGCACAAGATGACAATCTCATAAAAGTGCTGTTGTGAGTGGAAAGTTGTGCGGATGCATCAGCTCATTTCTAAAGGCCTGCATTGACCTGCATAATGGTTTAGTTTCAGGTATATCATCAGTCAACACTTACCTTAGGGGAACACTTGAAGTGCATGCCTGGCACAGGAAGCGTTGTAACATACATAGTCACACATCTGTACAAATATAGAGTTCCCACAATGAAAAAGAAGCGGCGGCCGATTATTGACCTGCAAACAGAGAGAAATCAGGTTCAGAGCCAGAGGACGATCATAGGATAAGTCACATGCTTTAAGAGTCTCTGTGGTGAAGAAAACAGTCTAGACTCTTTAGCGGTCGCACCAGGAGTTAAATTAAGTTGTGATTTGACTTTTTAGAAGATAAATCAACTGAACAAACAAGTATGAGCTCTAATTAGTGGACAATACAGTATTTTCATACATTATGAAGGATGTAGGTGACTTTCATCAGTACAACCACGTGCTGCGTCCCAATTCACATACTTATAATATGCCTTAAAAGTTTGCATTTTTTTTGGAAAGGAAAAATAAATACTTTTGAGTGTGTAACAGAAGAGTATGCAAGCTTTGGGACACACTACTTTCTCATTAACAGATCGCTATGTTGTTTAGTTACGTTCCCTGTCAATCATCCAGACATCATTCACATTTCTTTTTATATTTAACTACTTCCATTATTGGAGAAGCAGCAGTAGGATAATCTGCCCTTCACAAGTCTTTCATGCAGAGAAATCTCCTTAGGTCTTTGGGTAATTATGCATTCAGAAGTTAATGTCCAAACATATCTTGAGATGGGTTTACATTGTTGTTGCAGATGAAATACAACACAGAAAATGCAGTTTAAATATGTTCCAATGGGCTAGATATCAGTTAACAGTCATTCAAACAACTTTACTGAAGCCTCTCTATCCGCTTGTTAAGTGTGACGTCACGCGATGGGGCTTCAGGGTTCAAGCGGCCTATGAAACTGAATGAGGAGACTCATCAAATGCTAATAATAAACGTTTATAAAGCGCTGTAATACGTTCTAAAATCACATTTGCAATATGTATGTCCTTGCCTAATATCTGATGGCCAGAAAGTGATAATTTTTTTTTTTATAAATTGTTCAAATTTTGGTATTTGTGATACAGCAAGCCCAGAGATTGTTGTGTACACTATGACTTTATATAAAATTTACTTTAATGTGTGATATGAATAAAAAGTTATCATAAACGAATATTTTGTCAATTTAAATGAGTGGCGGCTTGGACCTGGAAACAGTATTACATACGTCACCAACACGTCACCACTTAACAAGCGGATTTGACGGTTGGTCTCGCGTGTCTGCCATGTTTGTAGTTTGTTTACACTTTTCACCCACGTTTGTAGTTCTAATCAATTTCACGTGGCAATATTAGCGGTTAGGTATGGACCCTTCTACACTTCGAGTTTTTACTGAAAATAGTAAACCATTCTGGTATCTTTTGCATACTCTTTTCAATATACTATGCTTTGGGATGTACTAATTCTATTTTTGAATACTATTTAAGATGGATAGTATGCAAATTGGAATGCAGCGACAGTGATTTTTTTTTTTTACCTGAAACCGTGCTTCCGATGTATATAATGCAAGTAAATGGCTATGGAACTTTGACAGTCAAAGAAACACAAGCAGACAAAACTAAATGCTACTTTTGCCTCCTGACAATGAGTTCTTGACAATTAAAGGAGGTTTCTAGCATGGTTACCACATTATTAGTCTAAATTAGCATGTGGGAGGCACATGCTACCATGCATGAATATGAATCCGCACATAGCTACCATGCAGAAAGTTTGAGCAGCTTGCTAACATGCATGTTGTTAGCATGATAAATGAAGGTCTCAAACTAGGTGGATGTACAACAGTTTTGACACTCTCAATGAACATCTATGGGTTTTACAAAGATCTGATCATACAATTTTATAAAAATAATAAGTCTTATCAGTTAGAAAAGAAGAAAAAGCATATCGAGTCAGGACATACTGAACCTGACTGCAGTTTAGTGGCTGTAGCTTGAATACTTTAGGAGATAGGGTTTTAAATTTTATCTCAGAAGAAAACAAACTAGCTGAAATAGGACTTCAGTATGTTCATTTTGTCAAGCTAGCATAATTAATTACATTCTTATAAATTTATACGAACAAGGACCATCCAATAGATTAAAATAAGTTGTGAAAACAAAACCTGGTGGCCTCTACAGTGAACAAAAAGGGCCTTGCGGTAAAAAAATAAAGAATTGAGAAACACCATATATGTAACTGACCTGTGTTTAAGCAGAAGCCACTGAGTAAACCACAGTCCCACAAGCAGCATGCCATTGATCTCGCAGATGGAAAAGGCCCACTCCACACGATCAAACAGATCAAAGAATTTGTCCGGTAGAGGCGGTGTCTCCTCTTTGGGTGGGACACGCTCGTGCACCACTGAAATCATAACTGTTGTCATGAGGAAACAGCACAGAGCGTACAGGAAGGCCACACCTGTTTTGAACCACTCGGTAGGAAACGGCGTTCGCTCCTGCTCAGACAGCGATGGGATCAAGATGCGAACTGGTTCTGAGAGCAGGCCGTTTTTTGGAGCGCCGTTGACAGTTTTTCCATTGCTAATACTACCATTGGCGAGGATGACACCAAGGTGACCGTTGGCATGGTAACTGTTTTTGTGATTGCTGCCCTTGTGTGCCTTCATGTGACTAGTGAAACGCAAAGTCTCTATACGCTCCAAAAGTTGTCGACCACTGTCTCCGGTCACCAGGGACAAAGGCAGAGTGTTAAAGTCCTGCTCAGAGAGTTGTAGGAGGGCAGGACCATCCTTTTCCCGCAAGGCTTCAGTGTATTCCTGCATGCCTTCTTCACTCAGCCAGTCTGAGACATCACTGGCCGTCCACAGCCTCACCTCCTTCATGTTTAAATGAGAGAGAGAGAGAGAGAGAGAAAGAGAGAGTAGATGGGCCGTTTCAGGAGGTTGAGCCCACACTCAGCAATCTGGTGCTCCGACAGCAGTCATAGCTTCTCTGGGACATTGGAGGAGAGTATGGGAGGTCCACTTTTCACCTCCTTCTCATCTCATTTTAAACCTCTGGCTGAATAGTTTTTTTGTCTTGAGGATGTTGAATCCCTTGGTGTAACCAAGGACGAATGTATAAACCTGAAAAATAAAAGCACATTTAAGTTAGCTAACAAATTGGCATTTGTGTGCACATCACAAGCAGGCATCCTGTACCACAGTTGCCCGATGACAGTAAAGCAGGTCGCACACCAGACTCATCTTTACATTGCTTTCTATTAGGGGTGAAACGGATCACAACTCACGGTTTGGAAGGCATGTGACCCGCAGATTAATCATTTATTTTGAACTTGTCGGTTAATCCAACATTTATAACCATTGCAGAGAAATCGCCTCCCGCATCATTCAAATCGCGTGCATGAAAGCATTTTGGCTTCCCTGTAAAATATAATGATGACGGGAAAAGCTGTGGTGGGACCAGGGCTTAATTTGTGCCGGAACACGCCAGATCCGGCACCTCTGAAATCTGATCCGGCACCTCATTTTACCGATCCCCTCCTCAACCGCTCTCCTACCCTTCCGCTGTTCACTTTCTGACTCCCCAACCCTCTTCACTTTCGTCCGCCACACCTCCGCCCGCTCACTTTCATCTGCGACAGTCCTCCGCCCCGACAACCCTTAGGTTGCCTTAGGGTGTACTCACCCCCCCCCCCAACCCCCCATGCTCTTTTTACCTTTCAAGCCCAAGCACGCTCATGTCATCGATGATGCGACTATTTAGCTTTGAAGGAAAGCGCTCTCGCTTAGCTTAGTTAATAGAGATTGCTTTAGTTATATCTTTTATTATTTAAGCCATTTGGGATGCAGTGACACACAGTCAAATCTTTTGATGAACAGATCCACCACTTTTGACATAATAAATGTTCATGAAAGTCCTCGTGCTGCACGTATTAGGAGGTTTGCTGAAGGTGGTAGCTGATGCGCAGCAAGGTGTTTCATCTTTAATAAACTATGACAGTTTGCGTTCATTGAAAAGAAAGAATAATTATTAAACCCATATAAAACAGTCCCTCAGTGACATTGTGTCTTCAGTTTTGTGCTCAGGCGTGCTTTGCACTCACACTACAAGCGTACCTCACTAATGCCCAACCGAACCGCGCTTCAGACCGACTGAACCGTGCCTGGGCCCGATTCAGAGCACTCACACTTGTCAAATAAACTAGAAAATGGAGGTCAAACGCACCCATGCACAGTTCGGATGGCCTAATATGAGTACACCATTAGTTAGCGGGTAACTTGACTTGAGTGACGGCCAGCTGATGACAGGGAAAGAAATAAAGTGAAGCTGAAAATTAGCCTTACCATATATATAATATATATATATAAT
>CAIGQZ010034880.1:16484225-16502773 GCA_903798205.1 Danio tinwini
ATATATATATATATATATACATATATATATATATATCCAGGAATCAGAGGGTGAAATTCAATACCTTTTAAGACCTTTTTTAACACTCTTTCCAAACATTTTAGTTGTGACAATTTACTTACAGCATATTTACTACTTACTAAATACTGATTGTAAGAAACCATAGATATATACACTAGAACTAGATATCACATACGGACCCTGAGCATGAGTCAATTGCACTGCCACATTTGTACAGTGCTCCCAAAACAAATGTCATTCAAGCGCACTTAGTTAAGACCAAAGCCAATGTGAAGATGCTGGCTTTAGCGGTGTGTACGGGTGTAACGAGCAAACAAAGAAAACAAAGCACAAAGGCAACACATTTCATGGGTAAGATTTCGTTTAACAAGTAACGTTATTGATGATAATAGTCTCTTACTGTATTGACCATGGGGCAAAGTAGCACCAACTCGGTTCTAGGCTTTCCATATCATAATTGGCTTCATCAGCTGGTGTGTGGTGTGCGGTCTGGCGCAAAATGGCTGCCGTCGCGTCATCCAGGTGGATGCTGCACACTGGTGGTGGATGAGGAGATTCTCCCCAATGTGTAAAGCGCTTTGAGTGCCCAGAAAAGCGCTATAAAAATATAAGGAATTATTAATTATTATTATAGGCTTATGCTAGTTTTGTTGAATAAAATAAGCAAACAATGTAAATGAAATATGACAAGACACAGTAGTCCAGATCATATACGTGGCCGACCGGAAATGCGATATGCATATCAATATAGCAGCAGTCTTTTATGACACTGTATCACAATAATTCAGATTTTTACAGTACTGTGATCATTAGGTTAAGGGTTGGGGTGGGGGAAGGCGTAAAAAAAAAAACTATTTTTTGGGTAATTTAATATATAGCATAAATAATACTCGGTACAATTACTGTTTTTACGTTACTGTGACGGTTGGGTTTAGGGTTGGGGTGGCGGTAGACGTTAATAAAATACAATAAATAGGAAATTTAATAAATAGTCTAAATTAATCTCGATAACTTCCGGCCGTAACCATATGTGATCTAGCAACAACCACAAGATGCTGCGGTGCCAGAAACTTGTATTATTGTGGGCTAAGTGAATGAGTCGTTCATACCGGAGATTCATTTACAAAAACGAATCGCTCCCTTCATTAGAATGAGAAATGAAAGCAGGAGAGGGGCTGTGTTTCAGGACATGGATAAGATCAAATTTAACAGGGAGGGAGGATAATACATTTCTAATGCACACAAACACATGCTCTTTGTCGGCAATGCTTATGCGGTCACTTATCCTTCAATGTAGAATTATATTTTCATAATTAAAAAAATTATTTGCATACTGACCACGAAAACTCCCAATCATAGATATATGCAATTATGTGTATATATCGCTGGCTCTGGATGGCCAGTCCTCCACTGCACCTTGGTCCCACATTCATTTCAAAGGAGAGCTACCCTGTACTAAAATGGCGGCTCTATTGACGCATTCCTTCCAATAGACAACAATAGCGTAGGCAACATCTAATGTAAATATCTATGGTAAGAAACTAATCCTAAACTAAGACTGTTTCTCAATTCCAAGAACGCAGAGAATGGACTTGCGTTCTTGTGGAGACGGTCTTGCCAGGTGTCCTTGGAAGAATGAACTCGGGAGACCACGAGAACAAAGACCGCGTCTTGTGAGAAATGAGATACTGTGTTCTACCTGATGGTCACGTGACCTTCACGCATGTTTAATGGAAATTTATTTAAACATTACAGCATTCATGCAACGATTTATTGTTTTTCCTTTTTTCACAATATATACTATGCATAAAGACTTTACAAATATACGTTGCACAATATATCAGAAGCACCGCTGAAAGCCTTCATCATCCAGGTTAAGTTTCTGGAGGAGTTTATGAGCTCACAGAGCTGGGTGCAGCTCTGAAAGTATGTAGTGGTCTCAGACACTGCACGATTTATCCGCCAATAGCGCAATTTATCCGCGCGTTCCGCGTCTGGTGTGAACGCAACATAACATTGTTCACACCAGACGTGGAATGCGCGTAGATAATAGACGAGATTTTCATTCGCGTGTCAAACTCCGTTTTATTCGCGTGTCAAACTCCACTTCATTCGCGCGTCAAATCCGCTTCATTCGCGCATCAAATTCACTTCAGAACATAAACTCCTCTAGAAACTTAACCGGGATGACAGAGGCTTTCAGTGGTGCTTTTGACTGAGCCAAGCCCAGTTTGATAAACTGTTGTCTGTGTCGGCTGGAGGATTTCCCCCGGGACACCAACAACAGGTGCTACGTCACAATCATGCCCCTCACAAGAGCAAGCTCCTGATTGGTTAACGTGGCAGGAATGTCCGCAGAATTTCGGATTTTTTTAACTTGAGCGATTCATGCATTAAGAGCGTCAATGCGCTAAACGATAAATTCGTGCTGTGCCATTTGCGTGTATCCTGCAATTCGCGCCGCAGGATGTCTAATCGCGCCTTTGCATTGACTTAACATGTAAATCACTCGCGCTTGATGCTTCTTCCGCGTCTGATGTGAACGCAGCATTAGACTTTATTTATATACTAAACAAAACATGCTAATCCAGCAGGTGGCCCTGCAACAGCAGGAATAACAGTGTTGCCTTGGTTACTGCAGTAAACAAAGCAGTGTAACAGATTCACAAACTAAACTCAGGCAAACTTTAGCATACTGATACAAAATGTAATACCTTGTAAAAAAGCATTTAAGACTTGAAATTGATTTAGCAACTTTTAATACTTTAAGACCCCACGGACACCCTGCCTTCCATGTCCAAAAGCATTTAACTGTGCCATGAAGTTCAGATATCCCTAATATTAAAAATATCCTTGTACATTTTTTCTCCATTTGTATATGTTTTTATAAAATGATATTTATTTATAAAACAATCAAAATACAAATTGAATTACCTTATCTAATCTTTAGGGTAAAATAACTTTAAATTGCTTACTAAACAACTCATGCAAGTGCAGTGATAACAATAATAGTAACAACAATATGTTTATACCTTTTAGATTTCTGCTATTTTCAAAAAATTGGATCAATGTGTTTTCCAAATCAGCATTTTTGTATAACCCAAACAGAGTTTTGATTACCTCTCATTTTACCTCCTCATAAAACAAACATGGCCTCCTAACACACCTGGCTTAGTTTCTACACACAAAAGGTGGTAAATATTTACAGAACACACACACACACGTGACTCCTAAATATGTATGCATACAAAGGGGTGCAGGCTAGAAATGAGAACAGAAGAGTTTTAATCAGGCCACTGAAATGCATACATCACAGACGCATTGTCTTCATTGTTTTTCCAGTATGCAAACCTAGGTGAGGACAGTCATGTGTCATTGGTGAAACTTATATAACATCTGACTTGCCTGCTACTGTCCCACAGGAGAACTATAGTCCCTAGCCAATATTACTGTATATGAAGAACAATGTTTGGCCAAAGAGCACACATTGATGTCTTTAGTAACTGCATGCAGTAGTCGGGCACTAGCACACACATAGGCTTGTGCAGGTCAATACACAAATAGAACAATGAAGCAATCCTTCTTGGATTCAAACAGTGTGTATTGGAATGAAAGCCCGAACTAGTGCTGCACGCATACAAACTGTAAACATAGCAATTTCACAGTACTTCTCGCTCACCACAAAGGGACAAATATTTGATTGTGCAAATATTTTTTATCATTTTAAAAGAATAAAGAAATATGAGGAAATGACAGCAGGCTTCTTTGTGTTCCTGTTTGACTTAAAAGTTTCGCCACATCAGTTTTTGTTTTCGCACTCGGAATCGTAACTGAACAACCAATCAGATTGCACAACACTTTACAATGGCTGACCATGACCTTGGTGTACCTTTACAGCAGCAACACGCCATCAAAGTGTGACTCAGAGGACTGTAAAGGTTTAGTGTGCTATTAGGGAACAGGTAGCAGTTCCATTTTCCAAGAATCCATTTTGTGTGCTTTTGGCAGTTGTTCTAAACAATGTTTTTCCAAACAAATTTCAGACTTGCTAAATGTTAACTCAAGCATCATAACACTTTTTTCCACACATAATTTATGCTATAATGTGAAAGATATGGAAAAATTAGGTCCCTCATATATCCAGCAGCATGCATCTGAAGTGGACTAATCAGCACAAATGTAATTCATAATTTATCAGTTCATAACTTATTTTGCTGGGATGGCACGGTGGCTTAGTGGTTAGCACTGTCACCGCATTGGTTCGAGTCCTAGCTTGGCCAGTTGTCCTTTCTATGTGGAGATTGCATGTTCTCCTTAACTTCGCGTGGATTTCCTCCGGGTGCTCCGGTTTCCCCCCACAGTCCAAATACATGCAGTATAAGTGAATTGAATAAACTAAATTGGCCGTAGTGTACGAGTGTGAATTTAAGTGTATGAGTGTTTCCCAGTATTGGGTTGTGGCTGATAAATAAGGGACTAGGTAAAGAAAAATTTACGAATGCATTTATTTTTCTATCAGGCCTAAAATAATAACATTAAAAAACCTATTTATCAGCTGATTCAGATGTTTAATTCAATTCAAGTTTATTCGTATAGCGCTTTTCGCAGTAATTATTGTTTCAATGATATGGCTGCATATATATTGTATATTATACCTCTAAATGAGCCAGTGAAAACACCTAAAGTCGATGTGTATTCATGAGCTTTCAATTTCTGTCACTATATCCAATAGATTGCTATAAAAGTAAAGTGTCAGTGTAACTTAAGACCAGAATTACAACTGTTTTAAAGCAGCTTGTCCATGTGTTAAATCTTTTTTTCCAAGTGAATAAACCTAAACATATTATTACAATTGCGTGTTAAAAGCACCACATCCTTCACCAATACACTAAGTATAAGCCATTTGTTTGACAACACATACTCTAAATTATTGTCATTTCACATTTCCTTTAGATCAGGGGTGCCCAAAAGGTTACCTTAGTTTGGGCATCTCTGCTTAAGATCATACTTTTATTTTTGGTAACTTCAAACCTACACTGAAACTACACTGTAAAAAATGGTCGTGATTTCAATGGTAAAAAAAAGTGTAAAAATGCTACTGTACAAATCCGTATCCTGGTTAACAGTATGTTTCCTTAATATATACGGCAAATAACCGTAATTTGACTTTCCCAGAATTCCCTGCATGGCACATAACTTTTCATGCTTTTTTGTTGACATTACTATGGATCTTTTTTAGTTGTTACCCCATCAGTAATGTATATTAGTGAGCTATGTTACATCTAATGTTGATAAACAATGTTTATTTCATGACTTTAATTTTATGCGTGTTACCATACTGGTGTTTAGTAGCTGTGTGAATGACACTGAGCACCTTCTTTACACTGATACACCTTTCTGATTGTAAGAAAAGTTGTTTGTGATGAGCATTGGTTCGTTATGTATGAACTTTCTCATCACCACCTGCATATGGCAGTGTTATCATGGTATCTGTGTAACAAAAGATGTGTAGATGTTGCTAATTTAAAATACAGACATATTACCTCTATAAACTAGTAAAATACGGTAGCTTACTGTAAAAATGAGAATTTACTTTTACGGTTTGTACTGTATTTTTTACGGTTAAATACTGGCAACCACAGCTGCCGTTTTTTTACCGTAAATTTTACGGAGTTATTTTTTACAGTGTATTATAAGTACACATTAAGGAAAATACAGCACGTTTTTAACAATCTAAATAACTCAAGAAAACAAATCAAGTCACAGATGCCATTAAATGCTAGTAATTTTGTAAGAGAGCTCAATCTCTTCTAAGAGAGTTCAGTACACGAAAAAAAAAATCAATATTCAGTATCTTACAACATCAAATCAAAGGTCACACAATAGAATCTTTTATGTAGATTCACTTGTATGAAAGACCAGTTGCATAACAAAATCATTGAGACATATTATCCTCAAGAGATTCAGTTTCTCTACTTTCCCACTAGCTTGTTTTTTTTGTTTTTTTTTTTACATTTTAGCAGGTTATGGAAAAGTAAATGTTTCTTTAGAGAAGCAAAGCAAACTATCGACTTTAATCTCCAACTGAGCTCTGCAAGAGTGTGTGGATTTTTCCATTAGGAAACATCTTGATTGTCCGTCTCTGTGACTCAGAGATGAAATAAATCATTTTGCTCTACCATGAGGAAAATCAAGTTAATCACAGACCTCTAAAGCATTTATTCATCAGCTCTTCTAAGACTAAGACCAACACCATTTTAATGCTCTCTGTGCTACCCTGGCCTACATATTCAGCCCACATCCTCTTCACAGACATGTAGCTTTACATAGCGCTAAGCCTGAATCTGCCACAGATACTATTTTTGTTGTGTTTATTTTCATTTATGCATTAGGTAGACGCCTGTATTCAACGCTACTTATAGTATAGTATTACATTGTGTCTGCTTGTCAATCACATTGCTCAATTGCTTTTCTGTTTACATGAAGAAACATATATACAGTATAAACATATATATTAGAATACAATATATTCTAGAGTTCAAGTTAATCCAGAAATGGGTTATTATTATATCTATATTATATATGGGTTATATTACATTTTCTCATCTTTTACTCACTAAAGTAATTGTGAAGAAAGCCTTTCTTTGTCCACAAAATAAAAGCCAATGGGGTAAAAATGTACTCAGTTGAAGGCAAATTATTTAACAAAGCACAGTATCATGTTATTTTTTATGGTGAAAGAAAGTCTTATTTCTTTTAGTTTGGTTGAATTGAAAACGATTTAAAAATAATTTTAAGGTTAATATTTTTAGCCCCCTTAAAAATATTTTTTTCAATTGGCTACTGAACAAACTCTGTTGTCCAATCATCTCCCTTATTAAGAAAACTATCTGAGTTAACCTTAACCTAGTTAAGCCTTTAAATGTCAGCTAAATTCAACACTGTAAAACCCCAAAAGTTAAGGTAACTCAAACCATTTGAGGAAACCGATTGCAACAAACCATTTAAGTTCAAAACTAATCCTAATGAGTACTTTAAACCTTATCCATTTGAGTAAACGAAGCAATTTAAGCACAGTAAAACCCAATAAACGAAGAGAACTTAAACCAACTGAGTACTGTAAAACCCAATAAGTTAAGGCAACTCAAACTGTTTGAGAAAACCGATTGCTACAAACCATTTGAGTTAAAAAACTAATCTTTATGAGTACTGTGAACTTACTCAATTTAAGTTGAAGTAATGAGGTATTAATTAACTCATTACATTCAACACTGAGTTCAAAACTCTTTTCAAATGAGTAAAATTAACTTTTAGTCAATTTTGAGTTAACTACAATCATTTCATTTGATAAAGTTGACTGTTGGGTTTTACAGTGAAGCTGAATACCTATAAAAATGGCTAAGACAAACTAAACGAGTTATTAGAAAATAATTATTAAAACTATTATGTTTAAATGTTTAATCTCTTCATTAACCAGCTTCATTAATATTTTACAAGAGGGCTAATAATTTTATCTTCAACTGTATACAAACACTGCTGAATTGAATTGCATGCATAACTAATAAATAAATAAACAAAAATATCTTCCATCGTGTTCTCCTACAGCAGTTGCTGCACTGAAACTTCTAGATTTTATCTCCACATTTGTCACCCCCTTTCATTTTCTCTTAAATTTTTTTAACAATGTTAGAACTTGTGTATTAGTAGCACTTCTTGTTTGTACCGCCTTTTCATGAGGACTTGATTAATGCCTTCCTCATTTTGTAAACTTGTCAACTTTTTATTTTTATTTTATGTGTCAGCTGATGTCAAAGAACCATCTCAATGCAAATGTGCTGTTAAACTATTTCAATATTAATTTCAAACTGTCTGAAACCCCTTTTGCTCAGAAATTTACGAATAATTTAAGAATAATTTACACAAAAACACTTATTTGGTAGCAACGTGTGTATCATGCATCCCTAACTTTTGATATTTCCATGTATATGTTGTTTTCAATCACATAGTTCTGGTGACACACGGACAGGAGGGCAGGAAGTAAAAAAAACTGAATAGGAGACAGAGGAAAGTCCATATTTTAGCGATTTATACCATATTTTAAAGAAGATATAAATAGAAAACAACCACATATGTTGGGCATGGTCCTTATATCATCAAGAGGGCAGAGTTTTCTACTCTGAACTAAAATATATAACTATATTGTTGCTGTGGTACGACACAACTGTAGTAATAAATTGTAGGCTTCAGTTTTCTTCGCTATAATAATACACAATCACAAATGCACCACAGTTTATACTAACATTATTACAGTTTATCAGGTAACTATACTACAGAATAATCTGTAGACTTCTGTAACAAAGAGCTGTGCATATTATACACTTTACCATGTGGTTCATAAACATGTTCATTATAAATTACTCTAACGTTAGATTTTTCCCCATGCGGATATCTTCCAGACATTGCGAAATAACAGATGAAAGCATACAAAAGTGTGACGCATAATCTACATTATTATTTATTCATTTTTGTAAAAGGGAATGAACTTAGCATCAACAAACATTAACCGGTGCTGCGCATGTCAATGTTAATGCTATGACTGTTTATTATGATGAAACGCCAGTAAAAACATGGATTATTGCAAAACAAGACGGATAATTCATTACCGCGACTACGTGATAGGGAACTTTATTTATATTCTCCTGGATTTTATATAAATGTGGTGGTGTTTGTATTTGATTTTTATATACATATTAACATATTATACACATAGCTTGGTCTGTAATCTTTTTTGGTGCTGTGAAATGAATTTTCGCATACATATGGATGTATTGAATAAATGTTTCTTACATGCGCCTTTTCTTCAGTTTGTCAGCCTGTTCTTAAACGTTCCCCCCTTTATGAGCAAAAACTTTTTAAAAGTCCTTAAAAGCTGTACGACATTTCTTATTTTGGCAGATTTAAACAATGATAAACAACATAAAAGAGAAACATTTTGATGTTCTAATAGCAATTCCCATGTAGAAGAATCACTTCCTGCCCTTCATCTAAATTTCACGTGTCATTAATGAAGTCATGTGAAAACAACCTATAGTAAAGTTGACTTTCTAGCAGGAGTCAGCTGAAGGTCTTGTCTTTTCCCACAGCTGGTCCTTGTATATGAATAAGGAGTAGAAGCAGCTGTTACTCTAATCTTTTTTTTTTTTCCCCTTCAGCCTTGAAACGAACAATTTAACTACTGTTATTCAAACCATGTACTCCTCCTTTACTGTGACCTCAACAATAACCAGTCCCAACTCTTTAACACATTGGACTCTAGTACGGTCTCCCAGCCTTAAACCAGCTGGGTCCTCCAACCAGTTTTAAAATTGCATGTTTTTAATAGTGAATCTCATTAGCATTAAAATTTGCAAAACCATCCCGAGCAGGAACTATTTGACCTCTAAAAGGCAGTTTTTTGTCCCACAACTCCACTATGCATATGATGTGTAATGACTCAACCACAAAGAAATACTTCCTTGATTTTAAATTATGTGCTACTGTGCACTTTTCCAAATTTCACTTCATTTTTTCCCTTCATTAGCTTTCTTTTTATTTGGCTTGTAATACAACATATTTCTTTAAATAAATAAATAAAGATAAAGCAGGTCACAGTGAGTACTGTAATCCCTGGACAGTTTTGTACACATTTGCATTGGCTTACCCTGTTCACTTTGAATTTTTTGCCCACAGCACAACAAACCACTGAACAGAAAGACACACAGACACACAGTAGGGCTGCACAATATATCGTTTCAACATCGATATCGCAGTGTGTGCATTCGCAATAGTCACATCGCAGCATCTGCAATGTGGAGTTGGGGTTATTATAGCTGATCAGCAATGAAAAATGTACAGTGTTTACATTTTACATTACATTTATTCAATAATAGGAGCAGGACAAAATAGTGATATGCATGAGGTGGCACTTCTGGCAGATCAAACATATATCAATGTTGCAATTCTAAGAAATATATGTGCTGTTAATAAAAGAAATACATCTTATAACTTTTTGATGCAATTTTCCCTCTTCATTTACTAATATCATGATATATCGTGGATGTTTTTCTTGTGATATAGCACTGATATTGAGCCCTATCAACACAGCCGGCACAGTAAAGCGCAAGATGAGTTTGGCTCGATTTGTTGCTATTTTTAGACCATCGCAACCCTAATTTTCACGTTTTGCACCACATTGTTTAAATAGCAAATCCATTTCCACCACTTTGTGGACTCATGGGTGTGCAACAATGTTATCATTATTAACAGTATTATTTAATATATGCATATTTATATTTGTTTTAATAAAAACAAGTTTAGATTTGTCCACATGTTGGGTTTTAGAGACGTATGCATCACCATATGGGGCATAAAAATGGCATGTGTGTTTGGATATAACTCAGTTTTTTGACCACATTTCGTTATTATTGTTCATCACATTGTTCATATTGTTCCTAAATCATTAAAATAGAGCCCTTCATGATCTATCAATATGGGGGGCAAAATATCATGATAATATTGTATCGTATTTCTGTACCTGAATATCTGACTGCTTATTTCACTTTTATCTTTGCTCTATCTTATTTTTTTTATTTCTGCAATTACTTTATTTCACTCCTCTTCAAGATTATTCCAATCAAAGTAAATGATTTTAATCCAAATAGAGCAATTCAAGTCATCAGCCGAAATTGTATTCATATTGCAATATAAATCACCGCAAAATAAAATGTCGCAATGTCAGATTTTTTCAATATCGTGCAGCCCTAACACACACGCGCCCACACACATGCGCCACACAGACACCACACACACACCACACACCACACACACACACACCAATGGCACAAACTGAAAAAACGAAATAATCATGCATTTTTACGATTCAAAGTAAAAGAACACACATGCTTTTTTACCATAAACAGGGATACTTAAGACACAATTAAACAATTGGACTATCAGAATTTTAAGTGAATCAGCTGAGCAATAAATTAACTCGGGTTTTGCTTCAACTAAAGATGTTTACTAAATTCCTATGCAGTATAACAGTAAACTCCTATAAAAAACAGTTTTCACTTTTGTATCTTGTACTAAAACTTCAAACAGTCCAATAAAGGCGGAGCAAACCATTGCAAACAAAAGAGTAGGGGTGAACTTAGTAGGGGTACACAACTAAACATATTAACATATGCATTTGAGCAGTACTAATAGGTTATATTAAATAAAATGATGGCTCTTACAGTGTTGATGACATTTTTATAAATATTTGTAATTTTAACAGTCACAAATGATAGAATAACATTTTATTTTTTTAATCATATTCAAATGTATTCCTATTAAATGAAAAATACGGAAGAAAAAGTTTTTTTTCATTATTTTATTTTATTTATATTTATTACTATTGGAGGTTCATTCTGCAGTGGCTACCCCAGCAAAGCAAGGACTAAGCTGAAGAAAAGTGTTACTTTTAATTATTACTAAAACGTGACCTGCACAATAACATTAGGTCTATTTTTCCATCAGAATCTCTTTAGGTTAAATAAAGCTTTTATTTTGATGGGCAGCCATGAAGTTGACATTTTATTTGTACATGCTATGATTTTTACATAATTTTATATGATAAAAATTTTAATGATAAAATGCTGCTGAAGTTGTGAGATATTGATATTTTTCCAATAACAAAAAATTGATAATATTTTACTGCATGTGTTTTAGTGCTAATGACAACACTAAAACTACCATATAATCTATTTGGTAAGATTTTACAATAACGATTCTTTTATTTAATGTATTTACTCATGTAAATGAAGAACGAACAATACTAGTACATGAATTATTATTCAGTTCAACATTTACTAATGCATTTTTAAATCCAAAGTTGTTCTTGTTAAAGGTCCCATGAAATTAAAGTAAAGTTTTTTAGATGTTAGTATTAGTATTGGTTGTTTTTAAGATATCTATAAGCTAGTGTGCTCCAAAACAGTGACATAATTCGTGTTTGAAAATATAAAACTGACATAAAGATGTAAAGTTTGTCACTTCCACTTAAATGGATCAACAGATTTATTCACGTAAACCCATACAGTTTCTCATCAAATCATTACCAATTAATGCTCCCTAGTATCTGACATGCCCGGCATCTATCAAGATGCTTCTCGGTACCTTTTTTATTTGATGGGATTGAGCTTAACCAATCTCACTGGCAGAGCAGTGATAAAGCAAAACGCTATTGACTGTTTTTTAGAGAGGAGGAGCTACTCCATGTCCCATCCTCTTTTCGTGTTTTGGTTGAGATTACGTCAAACATCGAATCAAAATGCACATTTTTACAGGACCTTTAACATTAGTTTGAGCATTGTCAGTCAAACTAACAATAAAGGACTTTATTTTTATTAACAAATGTATTGTTCATTATTTGTTTATGTTAGTAAATAGATTAACTAACATTAAGCATTGTAAAGAGTCACCATTCATTCATACTATTCTTTTAATATGGCTGATTTAATTAGAAATGAAGTGAATCCTTCATGAATGGATTGGTTTACAAAAGGATCTTTGGCTCAGATTTCAGGAACGAAACTGCAATTTTGCTCTGGCTTTCTTTGGAATAATTTTTTTTCATTGGTGAAACAGGAAAAACAGGCAATGCAGTGTCTAAAATTACTCATTACCATTTTGTTTTATAAAATATACTTGGAGAAATGACATTCATGCTTGTGTGTGATATTACTGAAGTAGATCGCATCTTATAAATAAACATAAAAACCCAGGTGGGAAGTTTTTTTTGTTTGTTTTCATAATTTTAGGGGATTTTTAACTGCAGAGACTTGGTCACACAGTGATTGCTTTTGGATTGTCAAGTGTTTGTCTTAATAAAGGGATTAAATAAAATAAAATTAATAAACGAACGAATGAAGTGTTTGTATTTATCCACAGTAAGTGGAATACTTAATAATGTCAGCTTACACTTCATTAAAAGATCAATTATGATATTATCGTGCATTAAGTGACTTCTATATTGTGTATGAGGTAACTTCTATAAATGAAACTGCCAGTCATTCACACTGACTTTATTTTAAATGCAGTTTATTATTCACAGACACTAGTCCATATCACAGGTCATGCTTTATTCATTGCCAAATTACATTCCACACTATACTGAAATCCAAGATTCCACCCACATTTACTGCATTGTGGAAATACCAATGCAAAGTAATGAGGACATTTGGACAGATATTTAAAACAAAATTACCAAACAATCAGAAGCATTCTCTAAATTTGTAAAATAACTAAATAAAATCTGAAACATTCTCTAAAGTTGTTTTTGCCTCAATATACTCAGCCTGTGCTACAGCTTTAGCCTGCATGGTTTGTTAATAAGATCAATCTCTGATATTTTAACCTCCTTAATATGCATTGAGTACAGTAATCGTGTATTTTTATGCATGTGATGAAGTGAAGTGTGTAATCACTGCATTAACTGGTTGAAAACACGCAGGAATACTCTAGAGTCTTGCAAACCACATCAAAACACCATCTGCCAAGGAAATGCACAAATAAAAGCTTGCCTAACATTTTATACGAAACAAATCTGCCCTGTGTTACATGTTGCAGACTGTTTGCCTAGCATTAGAAGATTCTATACTAGATTTAAAAAGAGAAACAAACAAATGATTACAAGATAGTGATAGAATGGATGAAAAGAACTCTAACTTTCTGTATCTTTGTGAACTCTGAAAACAAGGAGGACCTACAAATATCTTCCATGATATAATGACTACTAATTAGCCCACCCATAAAGAAAAAGGCCCATGATGTATGTTGTTGTTAACCTCCCTGGGATATTGATGACAAAAATACAGACCTCCTCCTATAATTAGACTGTATGACATTTCACATTAAGTAGGACAGATTGTATGAACAGGGAAAAAACAGGGACAAGAGAACGTGTGTGTCTGTAGCTACGTTTCCATCCACCTATTTTTACGCGCATTTTAGATATGCGCATAAAAAAACGGTTGATGGAAACGCCAAGATGCGCATAATTTTTTAAAAAGCGCATAAAAAATGTATGCACATAATAATTAATCGAAAAGTAGACATTCAGAACCTATAACCAATCTAAAGTCACAGATAGTAGACTAGACTCATTTTTTCAAATAATCATATAGTAGATAGTGTGTGTTTCAAATAAAATAAAACTATTTCAATTATTTTAAAAACAAGTAATGCACTACTAAACCACTGGTCGTCTACATGGAGCATTTTAATTGGTTTTAAAGTAAAATCTAAATGAAAATGTGCCATATAAACACCTAAATCAAAATAAAGAGAAGGGTGGGATTAGGCATGGGACGATAACCGTTTTCAAGGTATACCGCGGTTTAAAAAAGTCAAGGTTTTAAAACTGGCAAAATTTTCTGCTAAACCATTCCTAAGGTATGTGTACGTTTTTTTTGTTTTTTTTAAGGGCACCTATCTACTTTTCAAGCTGTTTGGACAGACATATGTGTAGGTATAGTGTATAGACCGTCATATTGGGGTGATATAAACATACCCAGTCCTTTTTTTTCAATTTAACAACATAAAAATAGTAGACCAATTGGAGCGATTTTGAGACCGACTGCAACTTGATGTGGGAGTGCGGTCCCCCCGCCCACCGAATTGATTGACAGCCGCATATTAACATGTCTCCGTAGTAACGTGTATAATCATATCCACAAAACAGGACATGCGCAAATCAACCGTAAATAAAAGGTCTGTTTAGTTCGCTAGGATCATCAATCATCATCAAATGTGATCAAGAGTGAATTTTACAAGTTTAAAATGTTTTATAACAGAGCATGTTAATGAATTACAGCGTTTTACTTCCGATTTACTTCATCAACACAGCCGCATGTCAGTACAATAATAAAAGAAGACGCTTCAATCCTGGTTTGTGGACGTTAAATCAGGTTTATTTTGTACATTAACTTAACAGATATCCATACAGCAGTGGATATTAACCTGTATCCTGTCACATTTGCGTGCAAAAACAGTGCAAAGCTAAACGTGCGCGCTGTCTGTATGTGCGTGTGTGTGCGTGTCTGTGTGTGCGCGTGAACTTTGTAACGACATTGTGTGTGACTCAATCCTGCAAAATAATGACCTTTAATCCTGGTAAAGGTCTTACTGTAGTTTTTCTCACAATTGTTACGGGAGATCTGCTTCTTTTATGTCTGTGTCAGTTGTCTGAGGCAGCCGAGGGCGGAGACTAAGGCCCGCTGACAGGCACGTGGAAACGGTGGGTGGGGAGGACTAGCCTTAAAGGCTCAGTACACAAAAACCGCAAAAATCTGTTGAGAACTATAAAACACAAACTAGTGAAAGCTATAATGAATAATCTGATGGGTGTTTTGAGCTGAGACTTTACAGACACATTCTGGGGACACAAAAGACTTGTATTAAATTTGGAAAAAGGGGTAACCTAGGTGCCCTTTAAATTGTAACGAAGTCTGTGTTTTTAAACACATTTTTGAAACAGCAGTCAATACTGCTCAATGATTCATTACAATTATTCAGTCTGACATGTTTACGGTTTCAAAGCATTTTAAATGTTTCTCAAAATAAAATAGATTGTGTTTAAAGGGGAAAAAAGTTGTTGTTTTTTTACCCAGACATTTAAAAAGAATATATTTTAGAGCAGCAATCATAATACAGTGAAACCGTGATATTTTTATCTAAGGTTATCATACCGTCAGAATCTTATACCGGCCCATGCCTAGGTGGGATAAACCTTTCTGTAAACCAAACAAAATAAAAATGGTAAAATCAACTAATGATACACACTAATAATTCAACTAATTTAAACAGAATACTTCTATGTCATGATTCGCCACAACAAACATTCCACAAAGCTTGAAACAGCAGATAACACACATCTGTTCATAGCATGAATGACCGGCAAGTGGCTACTCGTTCAAAAGTTTAATGTCCATTCCAGGTAACTAAGAAGTCATTTAAAAAACAACATTTTCAGTCAAAAACGGGAAACTAAATGCACGTTGCCTGTTCATTTACACAAGAATTGTGTTTTTGTGACACGTTTTGTCATGTTCGTGACGTGTATGTAAACACCCGAAAACCAGTCTTTGAAAACGATGACACTAGCTAGTGTAGTCAAAGTATCGAGTTTGGTACAAATCAGTACTGACATTTTAAAAACATACATATTTCCCACTAACATTTGAGAGCTGTTGAGCATGTACTTAAACACAGCTGATTGACTGATTGTGTTTACATGCTCAACAGAAATGACTGTGATTGGCCATGAAGATCATCAGTTCACCATTCTTCAATGATGTTCACTGAGTGCAAACACGGATACACAGACACTGGAGCGTTTCAAAGCAGTGTCAATCAGCTGGTCTGTCTATAAGCTGACATACAATCGATTCGCTGATGGACAGACTGATCTTTGTGGCTTTGAAATGCACCTCTGCGTCGAGTGATCACTGCCTTGCGCATAGTCGTGTATTTATACTTCTGCGTGCTGTTTGTGTTGCTCTGCAACAACACTTCCAAAAATTCTAACTGGCAGTAGTTTTTTATGTTCCTCTGTGTCGAGTTTCTTCGCGGGTATTTGTTTTTTCTGAGCGCTATACCTTAAATGTACAAGTAGCTAAAACTCGCTCATTCAGAGGCGGGAACCGGTGGACGTGCAACAACATTAATCATAAGGTAAACACAAAACAAAAGTTCCCACCTAGAGCTACTGTGAACACTAGCTCCAACGGGTCGCACCCACACTGGTCACAGCTACCAAGCCGACCAATCACAGAGCTTGCGATATGCGTCATTACAACATGTAGGTGCACGTTAGCCACGGCGAGGGCTACGCAACTGTGCGAAGGCTGTGCCGGAGCATATGCATGCGCTTGACGCAGAAGTATAAATCAGCCTTAAGAAATAATGGAACTAAACTCATCTTGACAGAAAAAAAGGCATAAAACAGGACGGGCTAGTGTGAACATTGCAAATGAAAGCAGTGAATGTAAATTGAAATAGATAAGGATTCATGTAATCACCATATTGGAAAAGATAACGTCATATGTAAACACTTCACCAAATCTTTTAATCAGAATGATTTTAATCAGAATAACAAATAAAAAAAAGTTGATTGTGCAAGCGTGGCTGTTAAAAGAAAAGGGTGGAGAAAGAAATCACTCTCACAATGACTGCACATCCTCATTGCAAAAACCAAATGAATCATGAGTTGTAATATTTCATCACATCTGACTTAAATCACAAATGTTTAGGATTGCATAGATACGTAGAGTAATGCATCTCACCAGACAGCTGTGATTTATGTCTTCCTTTTGCTTATATGTGAAGCACGCCCATATGAAAGTGCTGTCATGTTTCCTGCTCTCATTTTCAGTAATTAGAAACACATTTTTCTCACTGTGACTCCCATGATGTGGCCCAGTTTCAAGTTATTCCTGAGAAGAAAAAAGTGGTTTAGGGACTCTTCTGCTTTTTTAAATCTGTAAACACTGGATCTCAAACTACCGATCTGTGAAAGTACAAAACATCTGACTCCAGATTTTGAGCTTTAAGGCCTCAAACAGAACAAGCAATTGTGACTAAAAACTGTTGTATCTTTTTTCTCTGAACAATGCTATGTATTTTAACAGCTGTTTGCCGATCAATATTCTCATCCAGATATTCCCCACATAAAGCAGCCAGAGAGACAAAGGATAAAGTCCAGTATGAACTGTGAAAACGAAGCTTTACAGCGCTAGTAATGGACAAATGTTAATCAATGATTGAGAAATATGCAAATAGCTTTATGTGACACAACCAGGTGTCACTCATCCGTTTCTGCCACGATTCAGAGTTCAAAGAACTCCCTGGAATTACAAATATTTTTTTTCCTGCTGCTCTCAACAGACCTAAATACTTAAAGGGATGCTTTGTTTTCATTTACTCACTGTAATGTTGATGCAGTTGCATTTAAATGTCCTATTTCCTTAAAAAAGAAAAGAAAGGTTTAGGTTTGGTTTAGAACAACGCTTAGGAAACGTTTGGGTCAAAAAACACTCACAGGATGTTAATGAATAAGTGTCTGTGTGGGTACAAATTTTAAATTGTGGTTTATTTACCCAACCTCAGGCAATCCAATATGAGCAGTTTTGTGGTTCTGGGCACATTCACAGCAGTCCGTGTTGTTCATTAAAATACAATTTACTAGTGCTTATTCTAATGTTAAGTTTAATAACCCCAATGTATCATCAGGAAGCAAGGGAATTCATTTAGGTTTGCCTGTACATGTTGTTTTGATTCTAAAATACAACTCTGTTTAATTGCATTTTATGAATCACAAAAGACCAGTTTCACCTAAATTACCTTGATGTAGGGCTGCATGATATTGGAAAAATCTGACATTACGATATTTTGTTCTTCTGCAATAAATATTGTCATATATACAAATATATATATATATATATATATAT
>CAIGQZ010034880.1:16507773-16520576 GCA_903798205.1 Danio tinwini
AAAACAGGGCTCAACAATAAGGACTACACAATGGCCTGGGGCCAGTGTGAGAGATGCTCGGGACAGTAAACAGGATTGTTACTGGCCCAACTGGCCTTGTCACTAAACTTTTATTTGCCTGCGATTATTTGTCAGTTGCACGCAACTTAGAATCGAGAAACAGTTTGTGCTTTTAAGCCTTTACATGCTACTTTCAATGTGATGTCGTAAACACCATATTGCTTTTCGGTTCCTCTTATGTGATTGGATGTTGTGAGCATGTTATTTTTTCCGTAACTTGGTAACAACTAGTACAGCGAAGAGGCGGCAACATCAAACTATGATGCTAAAAGAAAATGTCTGTTTCTAACATCTTGGAAGCAAGAACTTAAATGTCTTATGTGGGTACAACATGACAGAAAAAAAACATAGTGATGTTTTGCACAGTTTGCCATCAGTTTGTGTCACATTTTGTTACATAATTTAGAACTGCAATAAAGTACCTGCACATATTCTATACTGCTATTTTTGATTGCATAACACTTTGAATTTTGCACATTATACTTTTATTAACATTTTTAAATTAAATTCTAGATTTGCAGACGTTATTTTTGACACATTATTTAAAATATGTGGCTAAGAAATAGTTATTAACTCAAGTGAAGATATTTAAGCCAGTAGAAAAAATCCAAAGCGTTGAACCCGAAACAAACAAACAAACAAACAAACAAACAAACAAACAAACAAAAAAGCAGCTCGAATTTGCTAAATGTGTATGCTGGCAAACAGAAATCGAATTAGGATGTAACCATGGCAACAGCTTCTAGATGGCTCTCTGGCAGAGGAAACGCATTATTTATCGTGTTAATACTTAAGAATATACAACGAAAAGCATAACGGTTTCGGATTAAAGTCTTGTAGACGGATGACGTTTGCTAACTTTGCTCAAGTCGCCAAAACGCATACTGAGGGAGACGAAAATAACCGACTGCGTGCCCGGAATTCCACAAAGAAATCAATGTTTATAAAAGCGTCTGCTTGAAAACCAGTGAATATTTAAAATAATTAATTTTACATTTCGGTTAAACAACGCCTTTATTCGCTCGGTGTGGCATATTTTGGCAAGGACTTTAAATGGGACATGTTAGATCACACTTGCATACACAACAACCACAAGAGAGCAACATGTGGGCCAGGCAGCCTAAAAATGATCACACTGTATTTTTTTTCACACCACTTTAGTCAGCGTGTGACAGCTCTGAGTGTAATAAATTGTAAACGCTTTCGTGAACGGACTTGTCTGGCAAGAACAAGCGCTACTTTAACACGACCATCGAGCTCACGCAGAATTATTTCCACAAATGCTTGCTAATAATACGTGGCAAATTCCCTCTCGGTGTCTCGTGTTAAAGCATCTTTCTACCTTAAAAAAGGTAGAACTGGTCATGATGATTAGGCAAGCGATTAAAGAGAGATTACCCAGCCAAAGGATCACTCGACACAAGAGGAAAATACATTCCCCTAGTCCACAGTGGGCGGTTATAATACCTATAGAGGACGTCAAAATACAAGAAACGTGTTCTTGAGAGGCCCTGGGGAAGTGGAGATCAACAGCTCCCTTTAGTCGAACTCACCGTGTTGTTGTTGTTTTTTTCCCCAAAGGGGACTTGTAGCTCGTCCGATCCGACGCGATTCCGATCCAGGCCAAAACAACAAGCCTCTCCTGAATATCCTGCTGTCGCCTGATTATGCCCGTTAAAAGTGGGTAACTGTGTTTTGATGGGGCTGGTGGTTTTGGCCGCGTATACGAGACGTCAGTGGGCGGATTTTAGACAGCAGTAGGTCCGCGTGAAAAAGAGGAGAAGGAGGAGGGAGATCCCGTCTTGGCCCATTCTCTGACGTGGAACACAGCGCCCCGCCCCTCTTCGAGGTCCAACCAGAATGTACGCTGGATTTACACTGCCGAGTGAACAAGCTATACTTGCAGTGTTATTTTCATATTTTCTTACTTTTTACAGAAAAACTGGGGCATTATAAGAAATTATGCATTTGACAGTGTCTTTCACACTAGGATGATACAACACTTTGTGCAGTGTCTACTGAGTTTAATATTTTTGGTAATTTCTCTGTACCTTAGTTCTTCGTCAGTGTTTGAAAAGTAGTTCAAATTTAAATTAAATTCTGTTCATTTAAATTATTTAAACAGAAAATTAAAGAAGATTAAATTTGATTTAAGCTGAAATTCCTTGCTCTTTCATACACTTTAAATCAGCAGTTACAATTTTAAAAAAGCATATGCTGCTACAACTAAATGAATACCTTTTAATTAAATCCTGAAGATACATTAAGATCTTGTGAACTGAAATGATCACTCTGTGCAAGAAACTGAACATTATTATTACTTTAATGGGGTATATGCACACAAACTTTAGCCAGAGCCAGCCTCAGCTCTTCCAGTGAACTGTTATTTCATTATACAATTGTCACATTAAAGGTCTGATTTCTTTAAAAAAAAAAACAGGAATCTTGATAGATATACTGATAGATAGATACACAATATAAAGGGGGTCGCTGACCGGACAAGCACTGCATTATATTACATTATCCCCCACCATGTCTTTAAAATATGACAGTTTATTTTACTCCAGTATTTTCAATTGAGGAGACATGGTGGCGCAGTGAGTAGGGCTGTCACCTCACAGCAAGAAGGTTGCTGATTTGAGCACCGGCTGGGTCAGTTGGCATTTCTGTGTGGAGTTTGCATGTTCTCCTTGTGTTCGTTTCCTCCGGATGCTCCAGTGTCCCCCACAGTCCAAAGACATGCGGTATAGTGAATTGAATGAGCTAAATTGGCCGTAGTGTATGTGTAGGTGTGATTGCAAGAGTGTGTTTCCCAGTGCTGGGTTGCAGCTGGAAGGGCATCCGCTGCATGAAGCATATGGTGGATAAGTTGGCGATTCATTCCGTTGTGGTGACCCCAAATTAAAGCGAATAAGCCGGAAAAAATAAAATTAATGAATGTTCAATGGAGTTTCTGTGCTTGCTTGCTGATCCTGATGGTGCTAGTGGTTACACAGTCTTTAATCTCGTTTTACCCTTGAACAGTTAATGAATAGTGAAGTCTGTTTAACTGAATGTATTGTAATTACATTACAACATCAATGATGTAAAAGGAACCTTATAAAATTGAAAATAGTCACATTAAGCTTTCACCGGAAGGTTATCATTGGCTGAAAAACACTAGCTGTGCATATAGCCCATTCCAAAGCCTTTGCAAACAGTTCTTGTCTATGACAGTCTGAAGCAAGAGCTTTGATTTGCTATAAACATATTCTCAGACTTAAACTCTTATGTGTTGTGTTGTCCATCATAAGTGTGGTACCCTGAACAATGCGATCTATGAAAATAAGTTGTAAACAGACAATAATGTTGTAAATAATGGCGCACAGGCCTTTTGTTAAACTTGATACAGCTTCAGTGAATCTTACTTCCTATAAGAGACTTCAATGTACATTTAAAGTAGATGTTTATTATTGAATTTTTTATTGCAGGGGTTCCCAAAGTTTTCAGCCCGAAACCTCCAAAATGACAATGCAGTGACTCGCAACGCCCACATTTCTCAAAGGTGGTTATAAATATACAAATGTTGCACACACAACAATAGGCCTATAAACACGAGCATACTGACAAGTGCAACAACCATAGGCTATAATTTATATAGTCATTAATTAATTAATTAGTTAAATTTTATATTAACCTCACCTAATGAGTCTGATAGGCAAAAAAAATTTCAGCACAAGTCTGTTCTTGATTTAATTGTGGAGACCACCACTCGGAGATCATCCAATGTTCAGTTATGGCCTGTATTCATTTTCAATGTATTTGATTGCTATAAAGGTGTCAGAAAGTTTAACCTGGTGCTATAAAATCAATCTGCTGCAACTGACGCTATTGCTATGTTGTTAATCTAACATAAACACACCAGTCCTATGAAAAAGTTATTAAAAGGCTGATGGCTTTTTATTTGCATGTTGTTGCTTTTTTATGTAACTAACTAATATCTTCTGTGGGTTATGAGTAAAATATGGTAATTTTAATAGTCTAATAATTTTTTTTTGACTTTTGGAAATCACTAAGGGACCCCCTGTCACGCAATCTGTAGGAGGTCCCGACCCCCACTTTTGGAACCACTTATTGTATAGCTGTGGAAGTACGGGTCCTGAGAGTGCTACAACACCCCCTGCCGACAGCTAGAAAATTAGGTGATATGCATAGGTGATATGACTAAAATTGTATTTTTTAACACGTTTTTTTTGTTTACCATATTTATTTACTAAATTCTTCAGAATATAATTTATTTTTACATGTCGTCAAATGTGGTTTAATACAAAGAATATATTTCAAAGGTTAAGCTAGCGTGAGTGATGTGACTAGGCTAAAATTGAAATATTCAATAACGTAACGAGAAAATCCCGCTATGCAGAAGCTCCCGGATAAAATATGCTCCTACGGCAAACATTTTAGATTACTAGATTGAGTATTTACAGTGCATTCAGATGATAGAATTGAAGTTTTTTCTGGTGTGGAAATGGGTTAACACTTCTTAAAATATATGTAGTTTAGTTTTTTTTGTTTTTTTATGGCCGTAAAATATTTTCTAATGAACATGTCTAATATTTCATTTTGAGATAAATGGTACAGATGCACATAAAGCAGAAAACAGGGAAAGCTGCTGTTTGGCCAACATCACCAAGGTCCTGGCGTGTAAACATCCGTAAACAGCAGTCCGTAAGAGTGGCTGAAACCTAGTGAAATGACTCACTTTTCAGTTGCGCAAAACCAGTCAACGAAGAGGAGACGCCGAGCAACCAAAACACCAATATGGTCAAACAAGTAGTAACGACAGTATGTTTCGTTCTTTTTCACCTCGTTATAAGTTACTGGGCGTTTATGTCCTCATGCAGCCTCCACTCATCCACAAAACCCAGCATACCAGCGATCGCCAGGTATTTTGGCACCAAGGGTCGCTATGAGGACGTTAACTCGTGGTTAATCGACGATATTTTAGCCATAAACAAATCCCTCGTAACGCTGCCTTCCTCGAAATGTAGCGAGATTCATTTAACAGCTATAATTAGGCACGGGACGAGGTTCCCGACCACCAAAAACATCCAGAAAATGCGAGAATTTTTCGATTTGGTGAAGTTTAACGCGACGGGCGACTTAACCTGTTTGTCAGAAATCAAGTCTCAGTGGAAGATGTGGTACACGGATGAGATGGACGGCAGACTGGTGGAAAAGGGCCGTGAGGATCACAAGCACCTGGCGCAGAGACTTATCAAATGGTTCCCCTCTTTGCTGAATGGGGAAAATGTGCATGGTAAACGTGTGAAACTGATCACCAGCTCTAAGCACAGGTGTGTGAACAGTACCATCGCTTTCAGAGAGGGACTAATGACAGGACTCAAAATAGCAGGTAATGCATAAGGATCCTGCAGTTACCGCAAGCACTGAATCATGCCACACTGTCAAATCACTGTTTCCCAGCATGAACGTGTTTAAGTCAGTCTATAATCTGATTCTGAGCTCTCGTATATGATTTCTCGCAATGTTTCTCATCAACAGCAGTAAACTCAATGAAGAGAAAATGAAGCTTTGCTTGATTTTAATGCAGTTACTAGGGCTGGGCCGATAAACAATATTATATCAAATCGCAATAAAATTTGTCAATAACAATGATAAGCTCTGGACTTTTTATAGGGATGCACCAATATGGTAATTTCCACCGATAACTCTTTAGATTTGGAGACCGATTGCCAATATATTAGCCGATAAATACATTAATTACTTTGATTTTTCTGCATGACTGCGAAAACAAAAGGCAAACGCATAAAGTTTTAAAACCTTAATCTCTAAGCTATTGTTTTCTATGGCCAACTTTCTTTTATATAAATAAAATCTACATAATATATAAAGCAATAAATAAACCATCTAAATCAATGAACATAAACCAAATAAGCAGCAGACATCAAGCGAGTGCAGTGGTTCAACCAGCAGAAATAATGCATAATTTATCGGTTAAAAGATATCGGCCTATCAAACCGAAAACAATAGGGGTGTGACAAGACGCCTACTCCATGAGCCGAGACCATAGGCCGAGACACGAGATTGGGTTCACGAGAACGAGACGAGATTTTTACACTATTTTAAAGAAATCCTTAATGATGAACATCAATAGAATAATCTTAGAATTCAAATATTTTGCTAATATATGAATGGAAAATAGATTTTTATTTAAAAAAATAATAAAATCACAAAATGCAAAACAATTTAGGTGTTTTTTAATTAACTTGTAATGAATTTACTTCCATTTTATGTATACAATTTCCATAAATATTCCCATAATTTTATGTATGCAATAGTTTTATATTAGTTTAAGTTGAATTCTATGCAATGAACATGCAAACACTGCAAAATATTTGATAATATTTAAATAGAAAATAGCAAACTCTACTGACAGGCTTTTCTTCTACAGCATTTCAGAGTATTTACATTGCAGACCTTGATGGTCAATTCGAATTTTCTGACAGTGTCCAAATTTTTTTGATGACCTGCTTACATTTATCATCTTTTAAAGGTGACTCGTACACAATTGACTGCAATTACATTGCACACACAGCAATGACCAGAAAAAAAAGTGGGCGCTGACTAACAGCTGATAATAAAGCGCTATTTTTCTCCATTCCTGTATTTATTCAGTTCGCATTTCATTTTTTTCTTCTTGACAAGTTGTTTTGCTGTAGTTTACGACAAAAAAAAAACTTTCTCATTTGGCCATTTTATTTTAATCTAGGCCTTTTTAAACCAGTAGGCATCTTGATGTAATGTCCATGGCGTTATTTCTGCACGTGATGTAAGCAACAGTATTACGTGGCGGATGGTGCGCTCTCTTTCTCTCTTGTGAACATGCTTAAATACTTGTGCTACATCACACATATAAAAGCTTTTTTAGTCCCTGTGTGGAATTTGGTCACTTGAACCAGGAAAAGAAAACATCCGCTTTTCACGTACAGCATAAATGTATTTGGTAATGATGAAAGCGGGTGTGTTGAGTCTCCAGCGGTTCAGTATGTGTGTGCACGCTTAGAGATGTGTGTAGGTGCAGAGAATATTGTGTCAAACAGCTGTGTGGACTGTCCTATCGCAAAATGCGGCTAAAAGTCCTACACGATGGTAGCCTAACTGTACGTTCACACCGAAAGCGGCGAGAGCGTCAAAATAGCCGGAAGTCATTCATTTTCAATGGGAGCTGGTGGCGATAAGCGGAAATCAAGTTGAAATCAAGTCAACTTTATGGTAATGAGCTGTGACGCGGTTCGGCGGCAAGCAATCAGAATGTAGAAGTCCACCGCTTGAGAGGAGTCCAGAGAACACAGTCCTGTGAACTTTGGTTCCGACCACAGTTGTTCCCACGGGTTTTAATATTACGGTCGCCGGATTTCCAATTATTTGCATTGTTTTTCTTACAGGAACATACATTAAAAAGTTACTGGCGCGTTACTGATGTGCATCAATTTTATAAAAAAAAATTTCTGTAAAAAAGCGGGAATCTCATGCGACAATACAAAACAGTATGCTTCAGAATATTTCAGGCATATGGACACATTGGATAATTAAGTGGAGCATAGCCACACCACATGCAACTAGATCTTTCGTAGTTTAATGAATTTGATAATAAGTGTGCAACATTTTCATGCTAGAAAACATGTTTTATGCGGGAATGTAACTGATTTGCTGATATGCTGCAACGGCTCCTTTAAGTTAAAAATACAAGATCAATGTAACGAATTTTGACACTTTCGCCGCCGGAGGTGAAGGCAGACAGCGTCGTCGCCAGGGCGGTCAGAGCGACCTTTGACGCTCTCGCTGCTTTCAGTGTGAACGTACAGTAATAGTTTGATTTCGGTGTTTACATATATGTACTGCACTTCAATAATGGGACTTTCAGCACAAGTAAAGTGACATTCCATCACGTGGTAATGTCCATGGTTAATTTGAGTGGCTATAGTTGCTCAGACATGAATAACGCACCAGCCCTTTGACCAGTGAGGAAAAAAAAAAGCAGTTACGTCACACCCGCCCGCCCAACCGAGTGGCATGTGCAACACAGAGGCCAGCCTTACCAGGTGTGTGCAAAGCACTTGATTTGCGGTTTAAATTGAATCCTGCTTCCAATCTTTAATGCTAATTTTACCCTCACGCTCCATCATGATAACATCTACTCACAAAACAACTTTTCACCTCGATGAGAAATCTCGTGATTTAATCTCGCGAGATCTCGTCCAACGAGATCTTGTCACACCCCTAGAAAACAACCATTAATAAAAAAATAGCAGTTATCGGCTGATATTAATATGGGCACTGATATATAGTGCATCCCTAACTATTTGATCTAAGAGCCAATCTAACAGCAGAAATGTGCAACAATAAGAATCTAAAAGTGTGTTGATATTGCCCTACTTTAAGGACAGTCTTGGAGGGGATTTTTCAACCTACATTTTCCCCTAATATATCTTATTTCCTATTTTTCTATGCTATGTCTCGACTGACCTGCCTTTCCCTGAAATGTGTGATGTTTGTGTATGGTCGGAGGGGTCCAATTTTGCTGAATGTAACAGTGTTGTGACAAATGAAGGCTCTTCATCATATTAGAGATGTATCGAATTTTCAGCCACCGAAAATTTATCAGCCGAAAATATGTTATGCCACTTAATGGACCCTCTTATTTTTGTGGCTTCAGTCATTCTTGGGGTACACTTTTAAATCTGGAAGCATTTACAACTTATATCAAAACCTATATCGTTATCGTTCAATATGGAAAATAATTATTGAGATTGCATTTTTGCCATATCCCTCAGCCCTAGTTAATACTTTTTCTGTTACACCTTTTTGTGTTTCATGCTCAAAGACGCATCAGAAATACATCCATTTAAGCTCAGTTGTTGTGAAAGCAGTGGTATTTTATGAAGAGCAAATGCTTTTGCTTTATTCACAGCTTTTTTCTTTACATTAGAATATTTCCTGTTTATGTTAATTTATTTCAAAACATAAAATGATATAAGAATACATTTTTATTATGTTTTTTGGAAGACACCCACACAATTGTCTATAAATTTCATAACAGTTAATAAAGCAGTCTATACATTAATCATTTCATTACACATTAAAAGATCTTAGGCATTTAACGTTTTCTCTGTGTAGAATTATTTTTGTCATGTATAAAAACATTTGTAAATTTAATTTCATGTGGACACCAAAATAAAGCATCTTGTCTTTAACCCATATACATATTCATTGACATTATTACTGTTTTATCACTTAAACTTTGCTCTACACTAATATGTATTCAGTGATGATAGACACAGCATTCACTCATTCATTTTCCTTTGGCTTAATCCCTTTATTCATCAGGGGATGCCACAGCAGAATGAACTGCCAACTTATCCAGCATATGTTTCACACAGCCTTTTAACTGCAACCCAGTACTGGAAAACATCCATACACACTCATACACTACGGCCAATTTAGTTTATTTAATTCACCTATAGCGCATGTCTTTGGACTGTGGGGATGCAAACTCCACACCGAAATGCCAACTGACCCAACCGGGGCTCAAACCAGTGACCTTCTTGCTGTGAGGCAAGAGTGCTAACCACTGAGCCACCATTTCGCCACAGACACAGCATTTAGCATAAGCAAATTTGATCTAAAAACTGAAACATGCTAATGTGGATCTTCAACAAATCCACCAAGAAATTTTGTGTTTAATAGACATCTGATAGACATCTAAACGTAGATGGATTGACTAGAACCAGGCTAAAATTGGGTTGTCCCTGTAAATCTAATAGTTATCTGAGAATTGCCCAAAACTAGATTAGTCATAAAATACACAGATCAGACAGACTTCACATAGTCATTCATTCCTGTGTATTTGATGACTAATTTAGCTGAGGGCTTTTCTTAGATGTCTAATAGATATTCACTGACAGCCTAAACCTAACCTACACTATATATTATATGCAGTTCACATTTAAACAAAGAAACTTGTTTGTAAATGCGTAGATAAATGCAGGAGATAAGAAAATTTGATTAATCAATTTTGTGATTAAATCATAGTTATACAAAGCAGCATGTTGCAAGTAAAATAAATTTTTTGTTTTATTCTCTAGTTGAATTGGAGCCTGAATTAAATGACGCTTTAATGCGTTACTTTGACCAGTGTGAGCGGTTTGTGAAAGAAGTGGAGAACAACAAGGGTGCCTTGGAGGAAGTGAAGCATTTTAATGAAGGACCCGAGATGAAGAGAGTGATGGAGAAAATGGCTGACAGGCTGGATGTCCCGTACTTCAGCATCAATGATGGTCAGTCACAAACGTCAAAACAAAAGCAAATTCAAGATCTCACTGTACATTGGGGAACCTACTGATGCGGTTTTGTGGGATAAGCTGTTGTGTCAGCTCCAATTTCAGAATAGATGTGGCAAATTCTGTTCCATGTAAATGCTACACTCATGCAACCACAACCACAAAACTTTCCACATCAGTATATTATTACTCACTCTTTCTTCCCAAATTCTTGTCTGGCCAACCTCAGCTCAGTTGTAAAATAAACATGTTTACATGCAAAACTAAAGACAGAACTTTTCTAATACCTCTAGCATTGTTTGTCTTTTTAGAAATTCAACTGCATTGATTATACGTGGGAAACGTTATGCAAATCAGCTCAGAGGTTCGTGAGACGATCTGTATAGTTTGATGTCAGGTATTTGCGAGTCAGTTTTCTGTCAGATTTGGGAGAAATATCAAATCATTTAATCAAATTAGTCAACAGGTCTGGCCTTTTAAAGTTAAGAAATTGGCGTGCTTTGCAAGCAGATTGCTAATCTGTTGAAAAACAAAATGTATCCACAGGCATAGTTTACATTTGCAGCATTCGGTTTCAAAAGTTTGTTTATACAGAACAAGATTTGTTAAAAGAAGAATATAAACACTCTTAAGATGCAGTTGAATTCCAGAGGTTGCAGTCCATTAAACTACAGACTATGTGCACTAAAAGGGAGTTTATCCAATAATAAAAAAATAGGCAACTGTTATCAAGCTCTCTTTACGGCCACCAAGAGATTATTTTCTTTTCAGAAGAGCATTAAACAAGATTTTTAGCTCAAATAGTTGAAAATATTACCCATGGCTCCTGACGATATATTGGGGTCTTTTGATTGGTTATGACATTGTAAATAATGCTCAGATTCTTGCACAGATATTTGCTTCATAAGACTTCAATGTTTGTATGTTGGGTGAATTTTTCTTTAAATTTTTTATTTCTTATTTAAAGGTGTTGTATGTATGCTGTTTTGACTCTTCTAAAGCTTAAAAAGACCACAATATGTTTGGAGATATGTGAGTGAGCATTCTTGTTTATCTTAAAAACAATGCTGTTAGTTATTCTGCTTTGAAAATGTGAGTTACGTGCCGGAACTCTGTCTTTATTTGGTTCTTTTAACCGGCCCAATGCCAGTTTAGCCAATTATATTTCAACACCCTGGGTTGCCTTATTGCAAAACAGCATATTTCATTCATTCATTCATTCATTCATTCATTCATTCATTCATTCATTCAGAAAGGCAAAGCATGTACCCACGACCGACATGCGACCTCTAGTGGACAGTAACAGATTGAAACGAGACGCAGATTCAGAGTTCCAACGTAAACAGATGCAGTGATAAGCAATTTGGCTGTTTGCACCAGACAAAACATGACAGAAATATAAATAGAGCCATTCAGAAGCACAGAATATGCACTCACTCATGAAATTGTAAGGTTTGTAATCTGATTATTACATATTATTAAACCTCTATAACATTATTAAATAAACATGCTGATTTTCGGAAGTTCAATTGCAAATGGTTTATTTTGTTTTCAAGATCTGAGGTAAGCTATCAGCTGCTGCATTCAAACTCATTATTATAGCATTTAACATTGAATAAATCACCTGAGGTGATCATGTCAGTCTTCTGTTGTTCAGCTCAGCTGCAAGAAATAGAAGCCGGGTTTAATATATCAATTTGGTGTTGGTTAGAACAAAAACTCCATTTAATATGGAAAAAAATTTCTTCTATCGCGTGGCATTGCTTTTATATAGAATATCATTTAAATCTTGATCGTCAGACTCGCTCCTGTTGGTCATCAATCTGGCAACCACTGGGTGTCAAACTTACATACTGCTCCTTAAAAATGTAAAAACAGTTGGATTATATTATATTGTATTTTAAAAAGACTCTTGCTTTGTATCAAAATGTGGAACTGTATGCTGAAAATGCAAACTATGTGTGCAGATTTTTTTCTTTGGCTACATTTTACTGTCTAACAGAATAGCAATGAGCTTACAATGCATGTAAATTAGATTATTTGTTAAAAATGATTGAAGGCAGTTTGAGAATAGCTGTCAATTTAAATTTGCTGAATTCTATAACTGAGAAAGCAAGAAAAGCGTTCTACAGAGCTGATGAAACAGGATTTACTTGCAGAGTTTAGAGGTCAGGGTTGCTCTCTTGATCTGCTGTGTCAGCAGTTGGATATCAATGAACAGAGTAAGAGATTATGAGAGAGGGAAAGAATTTGCATATTGAATCTACTGCAATTTTTTACTATGGCCGTTAGATGGCAGTCTTTGACCCAACAATAGAATGAAAGATTTTCATGCCTTTGGACAAATATCCAAATTTTGTCTATTTTAATATATATATATATATATATATATATATATCT
>CAIGQZ010034880.1:16530315-16559941 GCA_903798205.1 Danio tinwini
TTTGTCTGAGATCACCTTTGTTCATGTTCAAAGGTTGTTGTAGAGCACTCCTCCATAATCATTGGGGGCAAACAGCAGGGAGGGAGGAACTCACTGTGACGTACATCTACCCAGACACGCTGTCATTTAATCTGCTGGAAAAAAACAAATAGTAGTTTGTAATTCAAGTAGTTTGTGGACTTTGTAATGAAAGGACAAGTGCTATATGAGATAGCTCTAAAATGCATGATGTTCAGGATTTATTTAGAGTTATTACATTTTTTTGTGTAACCAAATAGATTTTTTTGACTTGTCTAGAAAATGGCTATGTCATGATTTATTTTCTTTTTCTTTTTAGAGTGACAAATGTGCCTAAATTGACACTTTGTTTGGTGGTAAATTTTAGAGAAACTTTAGTGTACTTTCATGTTTAAAAACTACTTCCTTTTTGTTGTATTTTATTGTCATTTTTTCAACTACCCAACTATTAATTTACATTTAGATTACATTAGATGACATTTAGATTACTTTTATTCAAATGATCTTTTTTTAAATAATAAGTTTAATCTCTTCTGCCTGTTAAAAATCATTTAATCCATTTAAAGTATTACTATTTGTTAAAATTAGCTATAAAATATTGATCTAAATATATTTGTCTCATAGAGAATTATCAATAAATCTTTACAGTTTTGTGTGTTTTTTGTTTTGTTTTTTTATCTAGAGATTTTTGGTGAATTTTATTGAATCCAATTTAGGTCAAAAATTGTCTCTCGTTTTAATAATTATTCATTCTTTTTTTTTTCAGCTTAGTCCCTATATTAATCTGGGGTTGCCACAGCAGAATGAACCGCCAACTTATTCATCACGTTTTACGTAGCGGATGGTCTTCCAGCTGCAACCCATCACTGGGAAACTATAGCAATTATACCCATTTTTATCAGTAAAGATATTGTAACATGAGAGTAAAAAAACAAATACAGGCAAAATAAACTTAAATCAACATCCTTTACAAACAGTTCTTTCTTTTTAAAAGATTTTTTGGGCTTTATTTGATAGGACAGTATAGAAAATTAAGGTGGAGAGAGGGGGGCAGGATTGGAAAAGATCAACTTAGGCTCATTGTGAAAACGTAGGCCTATATACATTTCTGGAGATCGTGAATTATGCAGCCAGAATTATGTAGCCATCGGCAGACTTGCACCGCAGAGAGGAGTTGACCACGACGACGGGGTTCGAGTCCGGTGAGGATCGGTTCCGAAAAACGGGAAAGACAAAAACAGAATCCAAAAAATAAAATAAACAAGTAAATTACAGGGTGAGAATGGTCAAATCTGAAAACGTGGTAAAAATCAGGCGATGGCTTTTCTTTTTCTGGATTGTTTTTTTAAACTGTAGGTTGGGTTTAGGGAAGGGGATGGGTGGCTCAATCTGTGCTTTTGAAAACACTATTGGTTGGGTTTAGGGAAGAAGGAGAGTGGGTCAGTCGATCGGTCAGTCAAACAGTCAGTCGACAGGTGGATTTACGCGAGAAGAGCAGGCGCAAATAGCACTCGCGAGAGAAATTTGAGATCTTAAAAAGTGTACACAGCATCCTCTGGTGGATTTGAAAAAACAAAAACTGCAAAAAAACATAGCTCCTGGATGTATTTGGCGCACTCCAGAAATGTATATAGAGGTATGCTTTCAGAATAAGCCTGGGTTGGAAAAATAATAATAATAAAAATAATTCCTTACATTTATATAGCGCTTTTCTGGGTACTCAAAGCGCTTTACACAATGGGGGGGAATCTCCTCATCCACCACCAGTGTGCAGCATCCACCTGGATGACGCGATGGCAGCCATTTTTTTTGCGCCAGACCGAACACCAAACACCAGCTGATTGGTGGAGAGGAGACAGAGTGATGAAGCCAATTATGCTAATATGGAGAGGGTTAGGGGGCCATGATGGACAGAGGCCAGTGGGCAGATTTGGCCAGGATCCCGGGGTTAAACCCCTACTCCAAAGATCCACAAGCCGTAAATTGACCTCGGGACACCTGGAGCAATGTTACGATATACAGTTGAAGTCTAAATCTTTTTCCAAATATTTTCAAATGATGTGCAACAGAGCAAATAATTTTTCACAGTATTTCCTATAATATTTTTTCTTCTGGAGAAAGTCTTATTTGTTTTATTTCGGCTTGAATAAAAGCAATTCATTTTTTGTAAGGTTGATATCATTAGCCCCCTTATAGCAATATATATTTTTGACTGTCTACTGAACAAACCAACGTTATACTTTGACTTGCCTAATTACCTTAACGTTCCTAGTTAACCTAATAAACCCTGTTAAGCCTTTAAATTGTACTTTAAGCTGAATGCTAGTGTCTTAAAAAATGTCTAGTAAAATATTGTGTGCTGTCATCATGGCAAAGATAAAAGGAATCAGTTCTGAGTGTGTTCTTGAGCACAACCCTCCAGTAACCTTGGCAGATGCTGTTTTTGATGCTGTGTCTCTTTTCTTTTCTTTCATTTCTTCGTTGTCTCTTCTCTCTCTCAGCTCAGATGTTCCAGTAACAGAGGCTGTAACAGTGCAGGTTGGTCACGCTGAGACTCTGATCCCTCTCCTCACCCTGTTGGATCTGTTCAAAGATGATGTTCCTCTCAACTCCATTAACTTTAATATCCAGCAGAACAGAGTATTTCGAAGTGGCTACATCACGCCATACGCTGCCAACCTGCTGGTGGTGCTGTATAGATGCCCAGAGGGGATCAGAATGGGAGTGCGACTCAACGAGAAATCTTTAACCTTGCCTGGACTCAGCGAGCCCGTGCCCATGTATGAGGATGTGAAGAAACGCTACAGCTCTCTGCTGGGAGGTTGTGACCAAGAGACTGTGTGTAAAATTAACAATTCATGAATATAAAACAGCAATACAACTCACTAAAGCCAGCTTACTTACACTTTCATAGAAGCAAGAACTGTCTAAAAGACACACAATTTCTGCTAATGCCTTGGTCAGTGGTATGTAATATCTATTTAGACCAAAGTTTAGTTTTGGCCAACATCTAATGTTTGTTTGCTTTTATTTGAAGATCATATTCTTTTTAATTTGCATGCCATTCCATTTTTATTAAATGAAGGGACAAAAAGTGAAGGCTATATATTTGAATTAGTTGTGCTCAACATTTAGACCTGAGTTTACTTTTTGTAAGTGCAATTACCTAAAAATATTTCATCCGTTAATCAGGTATGACAAGAAATGTCATTGTAGCTATTTGGGCAAAAGGTGTGGGACACTTGAAATCGCTTTATGTGTTAAGTTTTCGATTTGTCATTTTGTTGTGGAGGTACAATAAACTGGACCTTGGGAGCAAACTGATGTTCACTCGAATAATTCTTATGTTAAATGAACTGATTGTTAGCAACCTTAATGGCAAACCTTAAAGTCCAATGACTTAATGTTGCATTTTCAATTTCACGCTTGACAAAAATGTATAATTAGGACTGTCATCATTTTTGTCAACATTTTTTTTTGTCTATGAATTATATGTTTGAGCCAAATCTCAAAACTGTCCTGTGGTGTGATTGTCCAATGATACATATAATAACAATGTACAAAATAAATAGCTCCAAGGTAACAATGAAGTTAAATCACTGCATGCTCTTTTTAAATAATAATTAAGAGTGGCTGTCACACCAAGGTACAGTAAAAATGTATTTAAAAAAACAAAGAATTGATATTTTCTCAAACATCAGACTTCAAACTACATAAGCATATCCATTTTTTTTTTAAAAAATGGTGTTTTACAAAACTACCAATATAGTGTATGTATTATATACATGTTATAATACTTATATTAAAAATATATAAGAAAGAGAAAGCTGAAATACAATTATCCCCAGTACAATCCATGCTTTGTGCCAAATGACAGATGAACAAACAGTTCTTATTGTCAGAGGGAGTGTTAAAGCAGTGTAAACTGCACATATAGATACAAATGGTAATGTCCAAAATTATAGTCAAAAGAACAGAGTAAATTTTTTTATTTATTTCATGCTAGATATGCAATAGAATAATACTCTTTGGTAGCTCACTAGTTCATTTTTCTTTGGTTATACACATTTGGTTATTTCTTTGGTTATACACATTTAACAAAGCACATACAATGGCAAGCGATTTTAACATTTATCCTAATATTTCTCATTAAGTACTTACTCATTAGCTATTTACTAGTACCTTTTTTAAAGAAAATTGTATGGAATCATCAGATACTAGTTCTTGTTATCAAATACTATACTCGTTTATAAGAGTACATTAAATAGTAGACTACTTGTTTATTAGATGCTTATCTATCAAAGAAATTATATAAATATTATATAATTTCTGGTCACACAGAATACTAGTACTAATAGGAAACTGAAGTTTCCTTTTGAAAGTCGACTTCAGAAAAGTAAGTCACCCAGTCATGCCCTTAATCATTTTTGTTTTATGCTAGATGACAAGGCTTTGCTTTCTCTTTGCATTCTTCTCTCCGCCCCTCTCTGTCCCGTAGCTCCCGGTCCCTCCTCCACATGCCGGTACACTGCTCTCCATTCAGCCGTATGCAGATACAGAGTCCCAGGAGGTGGGACGAGGGACTTCGACGTGTCTCGGGAAGCTCTTAAAAACACTTCTCTTTCCGCGTCTCCACAAACTACCTTCAAACTCACCTGTTCGTCCCGCCTCCGAGCGCACTTCACCGGAACGTCATGCCTGGAAACAAAACACTGGTAAGATTTGACAGAAAGCCGTGGCTGACGAGACGAGCGGTTTGTTTATTTTGCCACGGCTGTTTTTTTTTCTTCGTTGTCATTTCCTTAGGAATTCGGTGTGATTAGCAGAGGTTTTTGTGTTGTCTGAGATGCATGAACATGAGGTCTTAGTAATGTCAGCTACTTTTTTCATGTGTTATGTAACTGCCTGTAATCATTTGGGGATCTATTGTGCAAGAGTTCTGCTGTAAAGTAAATGTATGGCTAACATGACTTAAAAAACAATACATGAACAGTTACATTCTAGAAAGCTTGATAGTGAAAATTATATAATTTTGATACCTAAAAAAGATGTTTGGAATACTTTAAGTACTATTGAGCATTACCATTTATATATATGGGATTCAGTAGGTCAGTAGGATTTTAAAATGTTTTAAAATAAGCTTCTTCTGCTTACCAAGGCTGCATTTATTATATATGAGAGTTCAATTCATAAACAATGTAAAATGCTACAAATTAGAATTATTGAACTCAAAGTATGTGAAAACCTGACCAATATTATTACAATATTTTAAAGCTGACTGACCCTACGGCTTTTGAGAAATGTTTGTAACTTTTTAAGAGAATTTTACAATAGAGTTAACCTTATCATTTAATCATGTGCACTTGTTTACTGAACAATTATTACTACATAACATTGGATTAATTTGAAGTATGAAATTAAGAGAAAGTTTTAGTTCAAGGTTTTCATGTAGACTTGATTTCTGCTCATTCGTAAAGGCATTAAATGCCTTTTAAATCTCTCAATAATAATAATAATCATAATAATAATAATAATAATAGTAATAGTAAAAGCAGTAATGACTGGAGTAATACTTTTTATTTGAAACTACATAATTTATTTATTAAATAAGAAAGCAGTTATTTAATTTTTTTAAATAAATATTTAACTTTTTTTTTATTTAATAAATGCTGCCTTGATGAACAGAATAAGTTTCTGAAAAAAAACTGACCCCAAACTTTTGACCAGTAGTGTAAATCATAAATTTTTGTTTTCTAAAAAATGTAACTTGAGTTAAAGCTTAAAACAAGAACAAAATCAGTAAGTTTATTATATACATTTTTATTTTAATCACAAGATAGAAGTTGCTTGCTTGCTATAGTTTGCTTGGTTTGTATCAGTTTACAGAAAAAAAGAGCTTGTCAAGTAGATGCATCTTGATTTAAGAATCTAGTCATGTACATTGCAAACCAAAAATATAATAGGCAAGATGAGCACATTTTTACAGTGTGAACAGAATCTACTGGTAGTTATTTCCATGTTTTAGTGTATGGGAGTTATTCAACTCTTAACCTTTTTTTTGGTCAAATAAAATAAATGTCACACACTAGTTTCTTATTCACTCTGTTCCCTCCAAATTATTTATCACATTTTCTTTAATTGTTCTAAACAAAGCCTTAAAATGTCTTGTATTTGCTTTTGTCAAATCAACAAAATCAAAAATACACTTTTATAAAAATACAAAAAATATGGCCTTCAATATAAACTGATCAAATATTTTAAGATTAACATCTTATTTGGATATAGTAGAGTTGCATAGGCTACAAAAGAGCATATGTTTGCGAATTAAACATGTTTGCAGATAATCACATGTACAGAGTTCATTTAGTCAAGCTCACTGCGATTGAGAAAAAGTATCGTGCTTGGTTGTTTGGGTGTTTTCGTGCATGTGGGCTGTATACCTTGATGCTGAGTCTATAAAGATAAATGTTTAACTTTATATTAAACTTTATATAAAAAGAGTTTCACAGAGACAAGAAGAAAACATAGGAGGATTTAAAGAGAGTTCACTCAAAAATGAAAATCTGATGTTAAAGGGATAGTTCACCCCATAATGAAAAATATCACACAATTTATTCTGCCTTTAAACCTTTTTGAGTTTCTTCTGTCAAACACAAAAGAAGATATTTTGAAGAATGCTGGTTAATGGCACCCATCGATTTCCATAGTCGAAATAAAATGACTATTAAAAAAAGTCAATTTATCCCAGCAACCAGCATTTTTCTACGTGTTCAACAAAAGAAAGAAACTCAAATAGGCTTTAAGAACTGAAGGTTGAATAAATGATGACAGAATTTTCATTTCGGGTGAGCAAGCCCTTTAATTCACCCTCAGTATATATCCAAGATGTAGATGAGTTTTTGAAATGCTAAAGTGGTGGTCCTTATTGATTAATAAAATACCGCTCACCAGCTACTGACACTGAAAACATACACAGACTAAATATTTGTGTCTCCTGAAGATACACTGGCTGACCACTTTAAAAGTGAAATGACCAGTCTGCAACAAATTAAACATTATGTTATACATTATTAATCCACGGCCTTGACTATTGAACCGGTGCCCTTACCGTACAATCTTAAACACAAGTTTTCATATTAGTTTTGTTTTGCATGTATATGTTCATATTTTCTTTTCTTTATTAGTTTAGTCTTTAGTGACTCTCAAAGTGCTGTTGACTTGCATTTTATGAACCACCAAGGACCACAGTTTCAGCTTAAAATCTTCTTCAATATTCTACTGATGATTAAAGACATCTGCATCTCGGATAACCCTAGGCTGTGTGAATTTTCAGTAAATTTTCAGTTTTTGATGAGCTTTCTTTTTAAACCAGAGATGCCCAAACTAGGGCCCGTGGGTCAAAGTTGGCCCTTTGTATCCTTTGATTTGGTCTGCCAGAGGGAAAATGATTGGGTAGGGTTGGGAAATGTCTTTAACCGAGATTCTCATTTCTATTTTAATGCAACCTTTTTTCTGTTTGTTTTATTGTTGAGTTACAAAAAAACTAAAATAAAAATGAAATTAAATGTTTCAGATAAATGTTGTAAATGAAACAGATTTTAAAAAAATGTACAACAAATATCGACGTAGAAACCAAGGCAAAGTTTAGTAAAATTGAATGCATTAGTAAATACAGCTGAAGTAATCTTTTCTTTTTATTTTTAATTATTATGAAATAAATTAAGAAATTATTCATAACAACTTTAAAGGGGTGGTCCAGAGTTTATTTTTAAGGCTTGGATGTGTTTATATGATGCAAAGCAATGTGTGCTCATGCTTCACTTGTAGAAAATAATGTTATTTTTTCATATATCTACTTTAATTATATACAGCTACTCAGCTAACATGAAAACAACTGTCATATTTCCTAGTTCCTCTAAAGGCCCATCCTCAAGAGGCTTTGATTGGTCAGCTAACATAATGTGCTGTGATTCGTGGATCAGCTCCACGTCACCAGAAAAGCACGTACTTTTGCGCTGTGTAAACACTGTCAGTCAGAGTAGCTGTTAGCCGTATCAGTTTGTGCCTTAATTAGACAGAAAATGACAAGTGTCTTTCACATATATTCAGAATAAGCATGTGTAAGTAATATGAAACACTCACATATCTTTTGCGAGTTCATTATTTGAGATGTAGATTGCAGGGAAAGCATCCGCATAGAGAGACACTGCAGCGCTGCTGACGATTGTGGCTGTTTACAATGGTTTGACGGATAAATATGAATTTGTAGCTAAATTGTTAACAGTGCCAAGCAGCATTTCCCATTGTTTGCATCCTTGTTTACGTCCTCGCTTACAACATACCGTTTACACTAGAAACTTTTGGACAGTTTTTTAGCTTTCTCTGCTAAAACATTACAGCTCCTCTGGCCATGCCCCTTTGCTGTGCGAGGTGTATGCACGTGGTGAACACGCGTAACCTGAAGCATTTGTGATCTCACTAGCCTGGATTTTTTCCCCCAAAATTTATTCGCTGTAGGCTTTGCTAAGCTAACTCTGTAAAAGCCAATGTCTCCCTTTGCATTGAACTTTGAGCGTATTACATTCAGAGAAGTTGTTCACACAGCTACATTACACATCAACTAAAGTTCAAAATATGATATCGTGTAGTGGACCACCCCTTAAATGTAAAACAATTAGCTATATTTACCTTCAGCCCACAGCTCTCAATCAAGCTTGGACTTGGCTCTTCATAAGAAAGTTTGGGCACCCCTGTTTTAAACCATAGTTCTCAATGGCCTATTTTCACTGACAAAAGCAGCTGGAATAAAGCTGCCAAAATGTACTCTGCCCCTTTTTAAAGAGCAAAAACAAAGCCCCATCCACATTCCTTTGATGATAGATAGCCAGATTTCAGATTCAGATGTTAAAAAAGACATTTTTATGACAAAGATGTTTCGACCCAAATGTCTTAACCCAGATCTGTTGTTTTAGAAAACAATGAAACATGACACCTGCAGGCAGGAAGACAAAGATCTGCTCTGAGATCAGGGTTCATTTTTGCACATATTCAGACTGTTATCTATTTTTATTTCGACAGCGTTCATTCATAAAAGCCTATACTGGTACTGCAGATCTTCACAGAGAAAATAAATAGGAAAAAGTGTGTGTGTCTGAGCGAGTTGGTCTGTCAGCGGGAGCCACTGCAAGCCACTGAGTGTGTAATGAATGAATCCATTTGTTTTTGACGCACTCCGTGAGTAAATCTGAGACGGGCGTAGGAAGAAAAGACTGTGTGTTTGAACGTATAGCTAAACTGCATCATTGACTGAGTTACCACTGCGTAATTTAACCTTCTTCATCTGACTTGTAACAGCCAGCAAGACCTTCATATCTGACCCTGTCCAAAGTTGATGCAGATACACATTCCTGGTTAATGAATATAATGGTCTGTTTATAAAGCAGCGCTGGTTTTCCTGCACAAACCCAGTATTTTTCCAGCTCAGTTCTCAGCGGGGAACTGAGGAGGTGTTTTGTATGAGTGTGTATGTGTGAGAGAGATGGGAATTATTACAACTGTACACTAAACACTGTACTGTATTAACGACTCCCAATTCAAGACCAAAAGCTGCTTCACACATGGATGTATTATGCACTTATTTGTTCATACCCTAAATCCTTGGTAAATAAGAGTTCATTCATACCAGCACAGTATGGATTTTTAAAAAAAGAGAAAAAATAAGAAATAAAGCATGCTTTTTTCAGTTTATGTTTCAGAGTACTATAGATAATCCCCAAAACGTTGTGCTGTTCAAAAGTTTTTGTGATTAAAAAGTATCTTTGAAAGTGATCTTTTATGCTCACAATGGGTACATGAAGTAAAATCAGTAACATTGCTAAATATTATTACAATTTAAAATAACTTTGTTATATTTAAATGCATTTAAGATCATTTATAAATTCATTTAAGCTGAATTTCCAACATTACTCCAGTCTTCAGTGTCACATTATCGTTCTGAAATCATTCTGATATGCGGATGTGATTGTCAAAAACCTCTCAATATTATTTTAGAAAAAGTTTCATTCATTTTCTTGTCGGCTTAGTCCCTTTATTAATCTGGGGTCGCCACAGCGGAATGAACCGCCAACTTATCCAGCACGATTTTATGTAGCGGATGCCCTTCCAGCCGCAACCTATCTCTGGGAAACATCCACACACTCATTCACACTCATACACATTCAATTTAGCCTATCTAATTCACCTGTACCGCATGTCTTTGTACCGCTGTGGGGGAAACCCACGCAAACGCAGGTAGAACATGCAAACTCCACACAGAAACGCCAACTGACCCAGCCGTGGTTCGAACCTGCGACCCAGCGACGTTCTTGCTGTGAGGCGACAGCACTACCTACTGCGTCGCCATAGAAAAAGTTATGCTATGCAATTTTTTAGGATTCTTTAATCTTGATGTTCAAAAGAATAGCATTTATTTTAATTTAATTTAACATAGTGACAGATTTTTTCAGCCCAAGCTTATAGGATATATGTGCTTCAGCTTACATTTTTGTGAAACATAAAATACATTGCTCTGGGTATGTTTCGCTGCATGTTTCAGATGACAAATCCACTAGAGGGCACTGTCACTGTGTACATTTGTGCAAATCTGAAATATATTGTTACTTAGGGCACATGTCCACCAAAGAGTTTTTTTTTGCGCTGCAGAAACATGTATTCTGTTCTAAAAATGCTCTACTGTGAGCAAATTTCCAACTCTCAATGACTTTTTTTTAAATACAAGCAAACATATTTTAGATTTCAAAGTGTGTTTAGCTGCGTATTTACTGAATAAGCACTGTATGTCCAACAGATCTTGCTTTTTTGTTATTCCTTTTAAACCTGTTTTAACAAATGTTTTATTTCTTATGTTTCTTTTAAGTTTTAAGTTTGAGTCCCAACTGGGCCAGTTGGTGTTTCTGTGTGGAGTTTGCATGTTCTCCTCGTGTTGGCGTGGGTTTCCTCCGGGTGCTCTGGTTTTCCCCACAGACCAAAGACGCGCTATAGGTGAATTGGGCAAACAAAAAAACTAAATTGGCCATAGTGTATAAATGTGTGTGTGTCTGTAAATGTGAGAGTGTATGGGTGTTTCCCAGTACTGGGTTGCAGCTGGAAGGGCATCCACTGCATAAAACATGCTGGAATAGTTGGCGGTTCATTTTGCTGTGCCAACCCCAAATAAATAAGTGACTAATCTGAAGGAAAATGAATGAATGTTTCTTTTATACTTGTTTTTGTAAAGCACATTGAATTATCATTATGTATGAAATGTGCTAGATAAATAAACTTGCCATGCCTTGCCTTGTCTTGCCTAAATAGATGCCCTATGTATCATCTGGCTGCCCGTTAACCGCAACATTACCAGAAGTTGCCGGGCAACATTGCTCTAAAAGTTTAGGGTACATTTTGTTACATGTTTTAGATAGTATACATGTTCTTCTTGTACACGTCCATGAGCAGGTGAGGCTTGTTATACAGATCACCCAGAAAACAATTGACCTAAACCAAATTAATAATGTTTTTAAAAGTAAACGTGAGAGAAATATGTGCTTTGATCACATAGCTTTACCTTGATTTTACATCGCTCTTATCTGTTATCACCATACTCAAACCTGAGCGCTTACTAGTTTAACACTGTAGGTAAACGTATTCAGTTATAAATCATAGACTTCATTAAGTGGTTTTGTGGTATTTACTTGGTTTTTGGCAAAGAACTGCATGAAATTAATTCTTTATTTGTCTACGCAAATATCATAAGTGTGAAAAGGAGTGACATTTGTTTATGCCAATTTCAGATGTCCATGATTAATTTTATTTTTTGCGCTGCAGAAATGTGTGTTTGCATGAAAAATACCCAACTCTTAGTACATTTCCAACTGTCAATGATTATTTTAAATGCTAGCTAGCATATTTTAGATTTAAAGTACTGTATGTTTAGCTGCACATTTAATAAATGAGCACCGTATGTCCAGCAGATTGTCTTGCTTTTTTTTTTGCTATTCCTTTTAAACCTGTTTTAAAAAAAATTTAACATTTCTAATATGCTTCTTTTATACTTGTTTATGTAAAGCACTTTGACTTGCCATTGTGAATGAAATGTGCTAGATGAATAAACTCGCCATGTCTTGCCTTGCCTAAATAGATGCCGTGTCTTATCTGGCTGCCCATTAACCGCAACGTTACCAGAAGTTGCCGGGCAACATTGCTTTTAAAGTCGGCTCATGCATGATCACTTTTAGGGTACATTTTGTTACATGTTTCAGATAGTATACATGTTCTTCTAGTACACGTCCATGAAAAGGTGAGGCTTGTCATACAGATCACCTAAAGCAAACAATTGACCTAAACCCAACCAATAGTGTTTTCAAAAGTAAACGCAAGAGAAAAGTGTGCTTCAACCACATAGCTTTACTTTAATTTTACATTGCTTTTATCTGTTATCACCATACTCAAACCTGAGCGCTCACAAGTTTAACACTGTATAATGAGCTTAGTAGCTCAGTGAGCTACTGAGCAATCTGTGCACACTGGTAAAGTTGATCAACGATAATATATAGGTGAGGTAAACGTATTCAGTTATAAATCATAGACTACATTAAGTGGTTTTGTGGTATTTACTTGGTCTTTGGCATAGAACTGCATGACATTAATTCTTTATTTGTCTATGTAAATATCATTAGTGTGAAAAAGATTAACCTTTGTTCATGCCAATTTCAGATGTCCGTGATACATTTTTTTACAGAAACGTGTATTCTGTTCGAAAAATACTCAGCTGTGAGTGAATTTCTAACTCTCAATAATTTTTTAAATGCTAGCTAATATATTTTATATTTTAAAGTATGTTTAGCTGCATATTTACTGAACAGGCACTGTATGTCCAACAGATTACACTGTCTTGCTTGTTTTGTTAATCCTTTTAAACTGTTTTAACAATTTTTTTATTTTTAATATGTTTCTTTTATTCTTGTTTTTGTAAAGCACGTTGAATTACCATTGAGAATGAAATGTGCTAGATGAATAAACTCGCCATGTCTTGCCTTGCCTAAATAGACACCCTGTGTCTCATCTGGGTGCCCGTTAACCACAACACTACCAGAAGTTGCCAGGCAACATTGCTCTAAAAGTTGGCTCATGCATCATAACTTTTAGGGTACATTTTGTTACATGTTTCAGATAGTATACATGTTCTTCTTGTACACGTCCATGAGAAGGCGAGGCTTGTCAAACAGATCACCTATAGCAAACAATTGACCTAAACCCAACCATTAGTGTTTTCAAAAGTAAACGCAAGAGAAAAGTGTGCTTCGATAGTTATAAATCATAGACTCTATTAAGTATTGTTTTGTGCTATTTACTTGGTGTTGGGCAAAGAACTGCACGAAATTAATCCTTTATTTGTCTATGTAAATATCATTAGTGTGAAAAGGAATAACAGTTTATGCCAATTTCAGATGTCCATGATTAAATGTTTTTTCGCTGTAGAAACATGTGTTTGTTCGAAAAATACTCAGCCCTGAGAAAATTCCCATCTCTCAAAGATTGTTTAAAATGCTAGTTATTTTAGATTAGAATGAATGTTTAGCTGCGCATTTACTGAAAGAGCACTGTATATCCACTAGATTGCACTGTCTTGCTTTCTTTGTTATTCCTTTTAAACCTGTTTTAACAATTTGTTTATTTCTAATATGTTTCTTTTATTCTTGTTTTTGTAAAGCGAGTTGAATTACCATTGAGAATGAAATGTGCTAGATAAATAAACTTTCCATGCCTTGCCTTACCTAAATAGATGCTCTGTGTCTCATCTGGCTGCCTTCTAACCACAACATTACCAGAAGTTGCTGGGCAACATTGCTCTAAAAGTTATCACTATACTCAAACCTGAGCGCTCACAAGTTTAACACTGTACAATGTGAGCTACTGAGCAATCTGTGCACACTGGTAAAGTTGACCATATAATAATAAATAGGTGAGTTAAACGTATTTAGTTATAAATCATAGACTACATTAGGTTGTTTTGTGGTATTTACTTGGTGTTTGGCAAAGAACCTCATGATTAATCCTTTATTTGTCCATGTAAATATTATTAGTGTAAATTGGAATAACATTTGTTGCCATTGGTTGCAAATTCTGGAGGTGAACAAGACAAAAAAAACATTAGTTTACCAATTTAGTAAACTGATTTACCAATAGCTTGTACTAGTTCAAACTTTTCTGGCCTTAAAGAAATGACTGTAATAATTTATGCTAACAATAAAAAGTCATAGTTCACCATAAGTCCACTTGTGGATGACCTCATTGCATATGCTGGTCATCTTAGAAAAGAGCTGCTGTATCTGTATTTTTGTAGATCACCCAACGAAATTTACACGCCTGTTGCTTTTATGGGATTTTACTAGCAGGCTACATTCCCCATTTTCATGAATCTGGCCCCTGATGTCAAAAATGAAACACACAGAAGCATGTGTCGTACAGAATATGTGTAAATGTCAATGTAGTGTAAATAGAAACTGTAAATGCTATATTTAAGGCTAATGCAGTGCTAGAATTTGCTGTAAATGTGTGGTCATGTCTGTTTTAGGATATGCAGAAGTCCACTAATGTGGTTTACCAGGACCATCATGTCAGCCGCAGTAAGAGAGGGCAAGTTGTGGGCACAAGAGGAGGATTTAGAGGATGTACAGTCTGGCTTACAGGTAATAAATGAATGGAAAAGCACACAAAACAACAGTAAAATCAAATATTCACCAATATAGGCATGAAAAATTAACTAGGCATTACTGTAACTGCATTGGCTTGCTTTTGCCAAAAAAGTCTCGCACAAAAACATAGAATGTTGCCTAACCCTTGATGTTTGTTCAGTTACAGTAAGTCCTCTTCGTCAGTTAAAAAGTTGGAGGTGATATTTGATAGCAACCTGTCAATTGAAGGCCATATTTCAAGCATAAATATAACTTTCAGCATGCTTGAGTGATGAAATCTAAAATGCTTTAGGTAATCAAACTCAATGTCAGGTAAAGCAGATTTTCTTCACAAACCTGTGACACCTGTAAAGCAAGTTGCTCTAAACTTTAAACCAGATGCTGACTAAGCATTTTTAATACAGATTTATGGTTTATGCATGTTCACTGTTCCATTCGTTTTAATCAAATGCCCTATCATGAACATTGTACATGTTTTTCCATTTAAAAAACAAAGTGAAAATGATTTTCAGTTTAAGGGGGATTAAGGGGGGCATGCAAATGTGTTTTGAAAAAAGCAATTAAAATTGTAAATACATAAAAAATTATTCATATATTATTTAAACAAATAAAAGTTTAAAGTAAACTTTATTAAAAGGATTCTATTAAAATAAATTGTAACACTTTAAGATAACAGTACATGAATAATGATGTATTAATATGTCAACTAAACATTGCTTTAATATGGACTAACGATGAGTTAATGAATGTGCTAATCATAAACTAACTTTAACTACAACATGAGTCACATAAGTTCATATGTGAATAAGGGCTACCTTAAGTACTAGGTATTTACCCTAAGTACATTACTTTGTTAATTGATGTATTAATTACCACATTAGTTTATGCTTAATTTAACCATCATGAACTCATGATATGATGATCTATAATTATATCATGACTTTATTTGGAGGGGCACATCATCATTAACCCATTCTTAACTACTCATGAACTCCTTATAACAATAGAAAAGTTTTCTGTCAACATCAACATGAACAGTTTAAACACAGGAGTTCATGAGTAGTTAAGGATGAGTTAATGATGATGTGCCCCTCCAAGTAAAGTCACGACGTAATTATACATTAACAGCTTATGAATTCATGTTGATTACATTTAGCTTAAACTTAAATGTTAATCAATACATTAATTAACAACTAAAAAGTAATTATGGTAGCTGTTATTCACACATGAACTCCTGTGACTTTTGTTTTTATAGTTGTTCATGATTACCTTAACTATCATTAATTCATAATAGTAATGTTTAGTTTATATTTACTTGCCTTAACAAAAAGTTTACTTACTTTTGATTTTGTGTTTGTTTCTGCAGGTCTATCTGGGGCTGGTAAGACAACAGTGGGATTTGCCTTAGAGGAATATCTGGTCTCTCATCGCATTCCCTGCTACTCTCTGGATGGTGACAACATCCGTCATGGTCTGAATAAAGATTTGAGCTTCACCTCAGTGGATCGAGAGGAGAACATTCGGCGTATTGCCGAAGTGGCCAAACTGTTTGCAGATGCTGGACTTGTTTGCATCACAAGTTTCATCTCGCCATTTACCAAAGTGAGCAACCACAGCACAGACTCTGAATATTTGTAATTATGATAAATATAGTAATATTGGGTGAACAGGGTTTTAGTAAAAGGATTATTGCAAAGTCACAACACCAAGAAACATCATTAGACCATTTTAAATGTTTGAGGGCCACTTTAAACCCACTCCAGTACAAACTGCCTCCATTTGTATACACTTTGCAGATACTAAAAATATTTAGTTGCCATTACTTAAAAAAAAATCTGCCTAATGTAAATGTAATTTAAATGTAAAATAAATATTTTTTTGTTTTTCTTTATTTGCTAAGGACCGCGCAGAGGCTCGGGTCATTCATGAGAAAGCTGGTTTGCCCTTTTTTGAGGTGTTTGTGAACGCTCCTCTGGATGTGTGTGAAAGCAGAGACGTTAAAGGACTGTACAAAAAAGCAAGAGCTGGACAGATTAAAGGTAATATAATATGTAGAAACCTTAAAGCGATAGTTCACACAAAAATGACAGTCCTGTCATAATTTACTTACTCTTGACTTGCTTTTTTTTGTTCTGTTGAGCACAAAACAAGATATTTTGACAACCATTGACATCTATAGTAGGAAAAACAAATACTATGGAAGTTAATGGTTTCCAACATTCTTCAAAATATCTAATTTTTTGTTCAACAGAACATGGTTAAATAAATGATGACAGAATGTTTATCTTTGGGTGAACTATTGTTTGAAAGTTGCATCTGGGTTAATCCAGAAACATTTAAAAATGGCATTTTTATTTTGTCCACTGCTATTTTCCAGAAGTCTCTCATTTACACTGAAAAATAAGTATATAAAATTTTATTTTTGTTGTTTATAAAGAGACAATAAAGATAATTTCAAAAACACACAGTTTGAATGGGGTTTACATGCCCCCAAAATACCAGTGTTTTGCAACTGAATGAGCAAAACAAATACAAATGTTTTATTCCTTTAGTTAGATCTTAAATGTGCAGTACCGAAACTAACTAAACAAAAATGGATAGTTCATTCAAAAATGACAATTTACTACTATAATATGGTCCCAAGCCTCTTTTATCTGTTGAACACAAATATATATTTTGAAGTATGTTGGAAACCAGTAGCCATTGACTTGTATAATGTTGGGAAAAGATACAAAGGGAGATAATGACTACTGGTTTCCAACATACTTCAGAGTATCTTCTTTTTTGCCCAGCAGAAAAAAGACACTCTAACAGGTTTGTAAATGATAACAGAATTTTCATTTTTAAATATACACCGCTAAGTAAAAATTTACAAAACAACTCGAAGACATGAAAACAGCCCCCAGAACAGACTAAAGAAATGTATACTCAACTCATCTTCCGCTTTGTTTTCCTGTGTGATTTATGATTTAGGCTTCACTGGTATTGACTCTGAGTATGAGCATCCGGAGGCTCCAGAGCTGGTGTTAAGAACTGGAGAGCTCACCGTCAACGAGTCCATTCAGCAGCTAGTAGAGCTTCTGAAGGAGCAGGTCAGTCAGCAGCTGAACATACACTTGACCATTCAGAACTGCTGATGTGCCTTGATCTTCAAAGTACCTCATCATGGCTGAAGTCATAGTCAGATAAACATTTGCGAAGCCTCTGGCAACTTATCTTTCAAAAAGGCAAAACCTTAGGGCAGGATACTTTACTACAGTTTATTAGTAAAAATGAATATGGTTCTTAGTTATCATGGTTTGTGTAGTTCAACCAGAAATAAAATTGTGTCATTATTTTCTCAGCATCATGTCAATCCAAACCCATGTGCAGTCATTTTTTGGACAAAACAAAGGACTACTTTTATCACACGACAGTAAAGTCTTTTGTACAGATTTTTTTTCATAGCTTCTACAAAAATATTATGCAACACAACTATTTTTTTTTAACATTGCAAATAAAAAAAATGTTTTTTTAAGAGCCAAATTATATTAAAATGAATACTGATGACTTAAATTGAACACGGAGTAATGAATGTGGGAAATTCAGCTTTGCCATTACATAAATAAATTACATTTTAAAGGTATGATAATAATAAGCATTTCCCTCAAATTGTAATAATATTTGACAGTATTGCTGTTTTATTGCATTTTCAAACAAATGTAAAATAAAGCAGCCTTAAAGTGCGTTTTTTCTAAAACATTAAAAATGAACCCAAACACTAGTGTAATTTTTGTGTATATATGTTTCATTACAAAGACAGGTAAAAAAAAAAAATAGGACAATACAATGAGTAAATTGTTCTTTTTTATGCTCAGAGTCAAACTAGAATTAAACCAACATTAAATAAACACCTCCACCTGTAACCCCCTAGAAGGAATGAGAGGAAATTGGAAAATCACTGTTAGAGATAAACCATCAAATTAATGATCAGATTATTAAGTGTAACAAAAATACTAAACTCCACTTAAGAAAAAGTTAAGTAAATGAATGAATGAATAAATAAAAAAATAAATGGATATATAAATAAATAAATAAATAAATGAATGGATAAATAAATAATGAAATAAATAAATTGATGGATAAATAAATAAATAAATAAATAAATAAATAAATAGATGGATAAATAGATGGATGGATGGATAGATGGATGGATGGATGAATGGATAAATAAATAAATAAATAAATAAATAAATAAATAAATAAATAAATAAATAAATGGATAAATAAATAAATAAATAAATAAATAAATAGATAGATAAATAGATAGATGTATGGATGGATGGATGACTAATTAAATAAATAAATAAATAAATAAATAAATAAATAGTTGGATAAATGAATAGTTGGATAAATAAATAAATGAATAAATGGATAAATAAATAAATAAATGAATAATAAAAAAATTATAATAAATAAATAAATAAATAAAAAGATGGAAAAATAGATAGATGGATGGATGGATGACTAATTAAATACATAAATAAATAAACAAATAAATAAATAGTTGGATAAATAAATAAATTAATTAATAAATAAATAAATGGATGAATGGATGGATGGATGAATGGATGGATGGATGGATGGATGGATAGATGGGTGAATAAATAAATGGATGGATGGATAAATGAATAAATCAAAGAATGAATGATTTAATAAATAAATTCATGGGGCATACACAACCAACTAGTACAGTAGTACAAGAAAAAGACAAATTTACACCCTGATAAACTTAACAAATAATCTAAATAAACAAACAAGGGCAAAGAAAATTAGAATGAGTATAATTTTAAAAGAATATTTAAGTAATACAGACCCATTCAAGCTTAAAATAAGACAAAAATATGTATTATAATATTATATTAGTTTTTAATCACCTAAAGCATGTTGTCTTCTGTTACCGAACAACCTTGACTATCGCAGTCACACCTTTTAAGGTAACAGCTGCACATGTGATTGGATGGAAGATACAGTTCACTGCCATCTTTTTTCCGTTCACACACCTTTTTTATTCAACCCTTTGACAACCCTCTCTCTCTTTCTCCATCTCTCTTTCTCAGAGCATCATTCCCAGTGGAGTAGTGGAGGAGATTAATGAACTCTTTGTGCCAGAGAACAGACTCAAGCTGGCACAGGCAGACGCCAGCACCCTGCCCTCTATCAGTATCACCAAGGTAACCAGCAGCATTACTGCTCAAGGCCACAACCGCTCATGTTCATGCCTTCATAAATGCAAGTGAATAATTGAAAGGATGACACACAACTGCTTTATCAGCCCGTGAACAGTGTGCTGCTCCCTAATTACAATGCTAATTCATTCTAGAGACCTACAGCAAATACAAGTTGGATGTTGTTCTTTAAGCCCAAAGTATATTTCGGTTGTGGAGTGTTCATAAGTGTATGTGTGCAATATGGAAGGCCATTGGGGCCAAAAGTGTTTTAACAAAATGTGAAATTAAATTGTGGCAACACACATGGTTTGACCATGACATTAGGTGCAACAGTTAATGAAATTGTTGTATTTGAGATGACTACGTTTACATGGACATCAGTAATCGAATTATTTGTCTCAATCTGAATGAGATGAAAATATGATTAAGGTGTTTACATGAGTTGCTTTTTGAATGTTCCTTTTCTAATTTACCTATTTTTTCCCTATTTTTTTCCCTATGTTATTTAGCACATAGTTCGATTAATGTCATTGCGCCATCACGCTATCCATATTTCCTCCGGAGTTTCATGTAATTTCGGGTGTTTCATTTTAATTTTGTTGACTTGAACTGCAGTTTGGCACGTTCACTGTTATTTAGGAACATTTTATGCATGCCCCCTGTGACAAACAAGATATTGGATGTGAGTATAAACTGCTGGAAGATTGTTGTTTTGATGGAATTTGATACAGCATGCTGTATTAAAAAAAAAACTCTGCCTTTTGCGATGCAGGTGTCTGTGGTCCCTCACTGACTCAGTAGGTGCAGAGAATAGTATCAAACAGCCATGTGTGTATAGACCAGGGGTGGGCAAAGTCTGTCCTGGAGGGCTGGTGTCCTGCACAGTTTAGCTCAAACTCTAATCAAACACACCTGCTTAAAGATTTCTAGTAATCTTGAAGACACTGATTAGCATGTTCAGGTGTTTTTGGTTAGAGTTGGAGCTAAACTATGCAGGACACCGGCCCTCCAGGACCGAGTGTGCCCATCCCTGGTATAGACTATACTGTCTCAAAATGCATTGAAAGTCCTACATGGTCATAATAGTTTGATTGCGGTGTTTACATGTCTGTACTGTACTTTAATAATGCGACATACATGCTTTAATAAATCGGCATACTCCACATTTCTGATTTCCGATTTCTGTTTAGTTCGATTATGACCTTAATCGGATTAAATGAATAAAAAATCTCTGTTTACATTGTAGACTCTATATCAGGGAATTGTCTTAATCATATTAAAATCAGATAAAAGCATCTGATTCTTGCAATGTTTTTGAGATGATAGTATGCTGATTTACTAATTGCTTTGACATGACTACTGAAACTCAGATCTGACTCCAGAGTCACACCAAGATTCTTGACCTTATTTTTTGTTGTTTGACCTTTAGAGCCAAAGTACGCATTCACCTTGAGAACCTCATCTCTGTTCCCAAACACAATGACTTCAGTTTTCTCTTTGTTTAACTGAAGAAAGTTTTGGCACATCCAATTGTTCATTTCATCAATGCATTGGCAGAGGGTGTCAATAGGGCTGTAGTCATTGGGCAATAAGGCCAAATAGATTTGAGTGTCATCAGCATAGCTGTGGTAAGAGATTTGGTTATTTCTAATTATTTGGCTTAGTGGGAGCATATAAAGGTTGAACAGGAGAGGTGCCAGAATTGAGTTTTGTGGGACTCCACATGTCATGGGTGTCCACCTCGACCTATGGACACCTATGCTGACATAGTAACCTCTTCCTTCAAGAGAGGATCTGAACCATTTGAGGATCGTCCCAGACAGCCCAACCCAGTTTTCCAGCCTATCCAGAAGTATGCTGTGATCGACAGTGTCAAATGCAGCACTAAGATCCAGCAATACCAGCACTGTTAGTTTGCCTATATCTGTATTTAGGCGGATATCATTGATTATCTTTATAAGAGCGCTCTCTGTACTGTGATGTGCTTTGAAACCAGATTGAAAATTGTCTAAACACCCCTTGGAGTTTAAGAATGTGTTAACCTGGTTGAAAACAACTTTTTCAATGATTTTTCCAATGAAAGGGAGATTTGAGATTTGTCTAAAATTGCTCAATAGTGTATTATCACGGTTGCTCTTTTTCAAGAGGTGTTTAACAACTGCAGTTTTGGTAAAGGTACTCAGTGAAACCCATTCATACTGTTATACTCACAGTTTGACCACATCAATGCTTCAACAAGCACAACAATAAATGAAATTGCTGTAAAAATTTAGCCTATATTTGGTAACACTTTATTTTAATGGTCTATTTGAGAATTAGTAGACTGTCTGCTTAATATCTGTTGATACTGCTCCTTCAACAGACATTTAACTGACTATAATTAACTTTGCAAGTACATGTCAACTTACACTAACCCTAACCCCAACCCTAACCCCAACCTAACAGTCTACTTATAATCTAATGAGAATTAGTTGGCATTTAGATTCAACGTAACTTAAATTCAACAAAATAAAGTGTGAGTATATTTAAATATGTAATGCAGGGATATGTTAGGATATACGAATACAAACATCATGCATTATGCGTATTAATGATGGCCAAACTGTATGTGTCGACATGATCAAACTTGATGCATTTTTCTTAAAAGATTTTCATCCCTGATTGTCTACCACATTAGTTATGCATACAATCCAGACATTCCAACAGTGCTTACAAGGTACATACAGCTTCCACATGCACTTTGAATTGTGAACAGGTAGTTCTTTTAAAGTATGAAAAAAATCAAGAACAATAGAGAACAAAAATCAAATGTACTTGTAGCTTCCAAATGTGCTTTGAATTGTGAACAGGTAGTTCTATTAAAGTATGAAATAACAACAACAAAAGAGTAGAAAAAACAAAATGTACATGCAGCTTCCTCATGTGCTTTGAATTGTGAACAGGTAGTTCTTTTAAGGTATGAAAAGAAGCAACAAAAAACAAATGACTAAAGACATCAAAAACAACACTGCTAAGTTGTTACTGTCCATGTTGCAGGAAAAAAATCTTCACATTAAAATTTTTTTCCGTGGTTTTCACCTTTAATCCGCTTGTTAAGTGTGATGTCACACGAAGCGGCTTCCGGGTCCAAGCATATAACAAACTGTATGGGGACACTCAACAAATAGTAATAATAAACTAACATACAGTTGAAGTCAGAATTATTAGCCCCCCTTAACATTAGCCCCCTTTTAATTTTTTTCCCTGTTTTCTGTTTAACAGAGAGCAGATTTTTACTACACATTTCTAAACATAATAGTTTTAATAACTCATCTCTAATAACTGATTTATTTTATCTTTGCCATGATGACAGTAAATAATATTTGACTAGATATTTTTCTAGACACTTCTATACAGCTTAAAGTGACATTTAAAGGCTTAACTAGGTTAATTAGGTTAACTAGGCAGATTAGGGTAATTAGGCAAGTTATTGTACAGTATAGCGATGGTTTGTTCTGTAGACAATCGGAAAAAAAAATTGCCTAAAGGGGCTAATAATTTTGTCCTTAAAATGGTGTTTAGAAAATGTAAAACTGCTTTTATTCTAGTCTAAATAAAACAAATAAGACTTTCTCCAGAAGAAAAAATATTATCAGACATACTGTGAAAATTTCCTTGCTCTGTTATACATCATTTGGGAAGTAATTAAAAAAGAGAAAAAAATTCTAAGGGGGGCTAATAATTCTGACTTCAACTGTATATATTGGATATGGCTATATATGTATATATCCATGCCTACCCTGCAGGCACAGGACGTCAACATGATGTCATATTGACGTTATACCCCAACGTACAATGTACGTGGGGACGTTAGATTTTGTTTGGAAATAAAAATCTGGTTGACACCAGAACCCAACATCAAGCCGACGTCAATGTCCAATGTCCAACATAAAATCAGCCTAAAATCAACCAAATATCAACGTCTAATCATGTTAGACTTTGACGTTGTGTGGATGTTACCACTATGACATCTATCAGACATTGGATTTTGGTCACTTTCCAACACAACCTAAAATCAACCAAATATCAACATAATTTGATGTTGTACTTAGACACTGACAAGACATAGAATTTTGGTCACCTGATGTCATGACCTAAATCTAACCTAATATTAACAACTTATGATGTTGTGTGCCTGTTGGGTAATATCAGATGGTCAGAAAGTAATACTTTTTTAAAAAACCTTTTGGGATTTGTGATGCAGCAAGTCCAGAGACTAATGTGTACACTATGTTTTTATATAAAATTCGCTTTAATGTGTGATATGACTAAAAAGGGGTCATAAACAAATATTTTCTCAATTCAAATATGTAGTGGCTTGGACCTGGAAACATTTCCATACATCATGACTTAACAAGCGGATTGACTGAACAGTAGAGATTACAGTAGAGGGGCAGGATCAGCACAAGACCTCGAGGTGGGAATTGAACTCAGTTTGCTGTGAACACCAGAGGACCATGTGCCATTGGCGCAGACCACATTTCAAATTTAATGAATAAAATGTAAAGAAAAAAGACAACTTTTTACAAGGATGAACTTTTCTAGTGCAAACTGCTTTCTATTTGACAATCCATCTTAACAGACATTTTGAATAATATACTATTAGCTAACCTTTCCATTTGTAAACACATATTTCTGGATTTGTGTGTGCAGTTGGACTTACAGTGGGTGCAGGTGTTGGCTGAAGGATGGGCCAGTCCTCTAAAGGGCTTCATGAGGGAGAGAGAATACCTCCAAGCCATTCATTTCGACACCCTTCTGGAAGGTAGCATACAAGCGCATACAGTACATTTATTACTTTATTATAGATGTCTCAAACTGCCATGCTTTAAATAGAGCAATTAAACCTAGTCAGGTTAATCATTGCTGGCAATTGTATACTGTAAATACCAGCAGCAGAAGGCTGATCTAAGCCTTTTTAGAAGAGGCTTCATGCATAAAATAGCAGGTGCCAACACCGAAGCTGCTTTCAGGAGACGGAATGATGCAATGATGTGAAACTCATACACTTTGTTTGGTATAATTGGGAGGGTCAGCAAACATCTGTCAGAGGAGGAGGCTGCATTTTCACAGTGTTTTCTATTGTATGTAAGTGATTACAATGAAACGGAATTGAACTATTAGCTCCACTAAATGTATTTAATATTCTAACTGATTTAGATAAATAGTATTAATAGTTAGTGATACATAGAAAATTCATTTAGTTCACCCAAAGGGAAAATTGACCCACTACTAACTTATCCTCAAGTGGTTATAAACCTTAATACGTTTCTTTCCTCTCACACAAAAAGAGATATTTTTAAGAAAGCTGCATACTTATAACTATTGACATCCATTGCAAGAAAGTCATGTTTTACAGTGGGTTTACAACATGTTTCAAAATGTCTTCTTTTATGTTCAACAGAAGAAAAAACTCAAACATGTTTGTGACAAATAAAGGGAGAGTAAATGATGATCTATAAATGAACAGCAATATATAACCAATAATACATTTTCTAATTGTAAATAATAAATAAGTGTTTTCAGCAATCTCTTCATGGGTATTATTTCAAATATGTTTAGACTAACCGGCTTCTCTTTAAATGCAGGTGGTGCCATCAATCTCTCGGTGCCCATTGTCCTTCCTGTTGCCACTGAGATTAAAGAGCGTTTGCAAGGCACTGCAGCTGTGGCTCTGAAGTACCAGGAAAAACCTGTCGCCATCTTACGCAACCCTGAGTTCTACGAGCATCGAAAGGAAGAGCGATGTGCTCGCCAGTGGGGGACAACCTGCCCCAAACACCCTTATATAAAGGTACTAAAGACTTTTCTGTCATTTCAATGACAATAAAGGCATAACAAATCAAATGATTGTATTAAAGAAACTTTTCAGAAGTCTCAGTTCAATACTGTTAAATGATTTATATCAGCATATACAGTTAAAGTCAGAATTATTAGCCCTCCCTGTTTATTTTTTTCCCCAATTTCTGTTTAACAAGGAGAGAAGCTGTTTTTAACACATTTCTAATTATAATAGTTTTAATAACTCCTCATCTTTAATAACAGATTTATTTTATCTTTGCTATAATAATAGTAAAAAATAACTTAGATATTTTTCAAGACACTTTTATACAGCTTAAAGTGACAATTTAAAGGCTTAACTAGGTTAATTAGGAGGTAGGTTAGGGTAATTAGGCAAGTTATTGTATAACGATGGTTTGTTCTGTAGACTATCGAAAAAAATATAGCTTAAAGGGGCTAATAAAATTGTCCTTAAAAGGGTTTTAAAAAAACTAAAAACTGCTTTTATTCTAGCCGAAATAAATAAGACTATAAGAAATAAATAAACAAATAAGACTTTCTCCAGAAGAAAAAAATATTATCAGACATACTGTGAAAATTTCCTTGCTCTGTTAAACATCATTTGGGAAATATTTAAAAAAGAAAAAAAATTCAAAGGGGGGCTAATAATTCTGACTTCAACTGTATATCTTAAGATAATCAGCATCTCTAAAAATATTCATGATATATAATAATATGTTAATAATGTTGATAATACAGTCATTGTAATGCTGTTGCTGTGATCAGTTGTTATAACTCAACAATGCTTTAACCATTTGCCTGTGAACAGATGGTTTTGGAAAGCGGTGATTGGCTGGTAGGAGGTGACCTGGAGGTTTTGGAGCGAATCAAATGGAACGATGGGTTGGATCAGTATCGTCTCACTCCACGGGAACTGAAGCAACGTTTTAAAGAGATGAAAGCAGGTAAATGGGAATATTGAAAACTGTTGTTTTTAGTGTAAACTGGTGGCTGTAAGGAGAACTGCAGCTCTTAAAGAGCTTATCACTTATACTTGAGTACACATAAGGAACAAAAGGCAGAACATGATTTAGTGCCCTGATATGTTCACAACAAAGGTTTTGTATTTTATGAGACATACTGCTAATGAACACCATCCAGACACCGTTTGATGTTTTGATAAATTTGTATATACATATCACACGCTTTCCTTTTAATAAACTAAAATGAAAAATGGCATCAGAAAGAAAAAAGCAGTAAAGAAAACAGCGTTGCCTTATGGATGTATTTGCTCAAGCTCTGAAATTCACCAGCATCATGTTGACAGATAAAATTTAAAAATGTTATGGTACATTAGATTATTGACCTAATTCTGCAATGCGGAAGTGCGCTTGTTTTTCCGATTGTTTAGAACTTCCAATTCAGTCGCCTATGGGAGAAATGTCTAGGAATAAGAAATAGCAGAAAACAATCAAACTACTTGCTCTACAAACAAATGTGTTCATGACATTTCAAAACAAGAAGAATAATATAATAAGAAAATATCAGTTTGCAACATCAAGCAGCATAACGAGCTGTTTCAAAAATCAATGGAAGTGAATGAGACCGGAAGTGTCGAGCCAAAAAGATTCCAATTGCTGCACACGCTCGTATGTCAAGAATAGGGTAAATAAAGTAAGTTTATATTTGAGACTATAGTTTAATTAGATCTAGGTAGATACTAGGGCTGCACAATAAAAGGAACAGGATTGTCGTAAGCATTTGTCAGTAAAGCCAGTTCTGTAATCAGCAATAAATCTCCAGCATGTGCCATTCAGATTGCATAATTATATAAGCATATTTGGTGGTTCTGTGTGACTCATGAGAGCGCCCTCTGGCTTTCAGAGAAGATTTACTTCTGATTGCACAACCGTGCTACCCTGACAAGATGTGCATGACAATCACAGCTTTTGCTAAATCAGAAGTGCAGTTTTATGTTGATTCACAATGCAGCTCTTCTAGGTACTATCTTTAGTATTTTTACATTGTAACATTTGCATTACAATACAGAATAGTTCTCAACCTAAACATTGCAGACATTTATTTTTATGTGTTACAGAAAGTCAGAATCTGATTTTTTCGCCAAATACATCCGGAGCACTTTGCATAAAATCAGTGTACATGTTAATAGACAACCAAGGAAGTTCTTGTTTTTCTTTTTTTAGTTTATCCTTGACGTAAGCTGCTGCACTGACTGATGATCTGTACAGTGATCTCCTGTCAACAATTAAGCTTTAAATTACTTAAGAAAATTCCAATTAAAAAATGTGTCTAGTCAGGTTCGTCATGTCAAGAAATTTTGGCTGCGAGATGTTGCTTCGGGATAATTTGCTGTGTATGAAATGAATCCAAAATATTATGTGATAACATTGATTTATAAAGCTCACACTTTGTGGCTAAAAGAATTCGGATAAAAAAAAAAACAAGCAGGTATTTAGAAGGGTGAGGCCAAAAGGTATTCATTTCCCTTATTTTACTACACGTCAAACATTCATTGGCTGATGACAATTTAAAAATGACAAACATGAGTATCATGGATATTTGGCTTTATAGCGCCCTCTTGAGAAATGTAACATATTTTGGACTACACATTACAGCACAAACTGTAATTGATTAAATTTTTTCCCCAGACGCTGTGTTCGCTTTTCAGTTGAGGAACCCAGTCCACAATGGCCATGCTCTGCTAATGACGGATACTCGTCGAAGAATAAATGATCGCGGGTATCAAAGGCCTGTGCTGCTTTTGCATCCATTGGGTGGCTGGACCAAAGATGATGACGTCCCTCTGGAATGGAGGATGAAACAGCATGCGGCCGTGATGGAGGACGGCGTTTTAGACCCTAAATCCTCCATTGTGGCCATCTTTCCCTCTCCTATGATGTATGCTGGGCCTACTGAGGTAATTAGATTTTTTGTGTTTTTTTTTAGGAAGTTCTAACCTTGGACACACAGTTTTTAGCTTATCTGGTTGGTGTGTCTTTCAGGTTCAGTGGCACTGCCGGGCAAGAATGGTGGCAGGGTGCAATTTCTACATTGTAGGTCGTGATCCTGCAGGGATGCCTCATCCTGAGTCGGGACTGGACCTGTATGAACCGTCTCATGGTGCTAAAGTTCTGTCCATGGCTCCTGGACTCACCTCTGTGGAGATTATTCCCTTCAGAGTGGCTGCATACAACAAGACCAAGAGGGCTATGGACTTTTATGACAAAGACAGGTGAGACTGAAGAGCATGAAGTTTAACAGCATTAAACATATTAAAAAAATATGCTAAATACTTTTTAATTTACTTTATCATTAAATATCACTAATATATTGTTGTAATTAATAAAGATTAAACGTTTGATTCATTTTGGTAATTTTATAGTACTTTTTTTCATTTTAGTCTTTTATTAATTTTTATATTATTAATATTATTAATTAGTTATTAATTATTATATTATTTATTATAAAATTTAACTAATTTACTAATTAAAAATAAACTATTTAAACTATTTAGCAAATTAACCGAATTGAAAATGAGAAATATTTGTTTGGAAACCAGCCAGCTAATATTAAAATTTGAAGAGTTCAGATGCAAAAACCTCTATGCCATCAGAATTTTTTTTCTCTACCTCCTGTGTTTTTGTTTAGTTATTTCACATTAAAGGTGATGAAAACAATCTATTATTTTCCATACAAGTGAAATTACTGAACATGCACATAGGAGCCTGGGAAAAATGCTAATTTTAGAAGAAAATCTCAGCTGGCACAGGTTTTTTGCATCTGAACTCTTCATATGTTAAATTATTTTATATATTTATATTAATC
>CAIGQZ010034880.1:16559951-16585728 GCA_903798205.1 Danio tinwini
GATGGCACAGGTTTTTGGATCTGAACTCTTCATATGTTAAATTATTCTATATATTTAAATTAATCTCAGATGGCACAGGTTTTTGCATCTGAACTCTTCATACGTTAAATTATTCTATATATTTATATTATTTTTATGTATAAAAATAAACTGTTTACATACAAAAAATATAAATAAAGAATAACAACATATTTCATGTATGTACATCCATCTTTGTCAAAAAAATTGTTTAGATACATAAAATATGTTAAATTATTCTATATCTATTATCTTAAGCATGTAAACATTTTATTTGACACAATGGCTTTGATTTTATGGTTTAGTTTTAGGTAATTATAATATCCATTTATCATAATTGATTATGTCTACATGCATATAACTTTGTCAAAAATAACTAAACAATATTTTCCTTTTGGTGCAAAGAATGAGAGATTTTTCATATTTAAATTATATACAAACCAGTAAAAGCACTATAAGCAATGTCTCATGACAGTTAGATTCATTATGCGTATTAATTTAATCGTTTTGCAAGATTACTAAAAATAAATTAAATCCAAAAAAATACACTTCCAGTATTTTACAAGAAATTTGCAAGAAAAGATGAATGACTGTGCCTCTCATATTATTTTCTGATTCCATGCATTCAGGAAAATTCCAGTAGCGTAGTAAAGAATTTAAAGGGCTTTTTCACTATGACCAGCTACTTAAACAAAAAAGTTTGTCAAAATTATTAAATTACTGCATGTAAACGTAGTTGATTCATAAGTGTGAAAGGTGGGCTGCTTTTAACAGATAACATTAGTTATTTATTTAGTTCATGTTAGCTCAGTTCCATTAAATTATATTAACAGATGGTTTTCGTTAATTATTTTATTATTAATTCATGTTAAAATAATGATGCTTAATAATGTTAATTTAGCTTTTATGAACCACTGCTAAAAAGTTTCAGCTGAAAATCTTCTTTAATCTTATCTAATGCTTGTACTTAAAGTTTAAATCAAGAAAAAAAAAAGTATGGCCTGAGAATATTTGATTTTGGGTGAATAAGAATTTGTTTTTTTTTTGTTTTTCAACAACTCAGACATGCTGAGTTTGAGTTCATATCCGGAACCAAGATGCGCAAGCTGGCCCGCAGTGGAGAAAACCCTCCTGATGGCTTCATGGCCCCTAAAGCCTGGAAAGTTCTTACAGAGTATTACACTTCCCTACAGAAAGTCCAGTGATGAAACATGCGGAAACACAACACACCGAAGACCTCAGAGCAACACAGAAGCACTAAACTACTTTAAGGCATTGACAAATGAAGGTGCACATTTACAACAAGCTGGTAGCCAAGAAGAATTGAAGAATTATTTTACTACAGCATAGTTTTTTAATACGAACATGTTTTCTCAACTGTGAATTTAAACTGATGTGTCTTGACTAACAATCCCAAAGAGATTATTACCTTGCGTTATGAAATGTGCCTTTTATGCATTACAGTGAAAAAGTATATATTATAATATAAAATATTAATTAAATGAAGCAATTACTGTACTGTTCAAAGCTTTTAGGGTCTATAAGAGTTTTTAAAAATGTTTTAAAAATGCAGTAAATATTTTAATATTGTGAAGTATGAAAACAATTTAACATTTTCTATTATATTGAAATATAATATGTTCTTCTGACCTAATAAACATACTAATATGATGTTTTTTTATTGCAGAAAGTTCAAAAAGAACAGCATTTGCTTAAATATTAACATTTTCTGTAACAAAAAGTCTTTACTGTCACCTTTAATCAATGAATTGCTTATTGAATATTTTTTATAATAATATTTTTATATGACTTTTTTAAAAAAAAAAAATCTTACTGACCCCAAACTTCTCATGACCAGAATCATTTTAATTTACATATTACATTTTTAACCTCTCAAGAACAGATTTAACATTTTGGCATCATATTAGGGGGACAGAAAGACATACTAGGGCAAAGAAATATTTATTTTATTAAAAGACAATAATAAATAACATTATTTTATTAAAGATTTAACAAACGCATTATAACGCCTCTGAGATATCTGTATATCTTATCCGTTTTAATTAAATCTTTGTACTGTGATTGCATAATCATGACCATGTGTCTGCTTTTTTAAGTATAATTTTAATGCTGCCAGTTTGTGACTACATACAGCTCACTCTCTGTTCTCTGATACAAGGGCAAAAGTGACATTAAAAAGAGGGATAGCTTAACCAGACTTTATTTCAATGCTTTGTCGCCATCTGCAGGTCACCAGTGCACAGAACCCACAAGTCACCATAGAAAAAAAAGATTCATAATCAGACTACATGAGGTCATGGCTCAGATCTACCTATAATAATGTGCCTTAGAACAGCGGTTCCCAACAGGGGGATCCTGTGGGGGGTCGTGTCATATTTTTAAAATATTTTTAACAGTTAATTTTATCCACTGGCTGACCAAAAAATTGACAAATTTGTAATTTGTCCTCCACAAAAACAACTGAGTCTCACTAATTTGCCTTCAGCAGCTAATAGTAATGTCCCAAGCATACTGGACCCAGGTGAGGAAGCTCCAAATATTTCGGGTTGCAGCGCTGGCAATTTCGTGGAAACACGAAATGCAGGACATACCAAGATAGCTACCAGAACTATGATTTTTCTCAAAGCAAAGTGTCCTTGACCCAGCATTTTTTGTCATCCTTACTGCAAACCTATATGTGGAGGGGGGCCTTACAATATTTTCTGGGGAAAAAGGGGGTCTCGGGCAAAAAAAAAGGTTGGAAACCATTGCCCTAGAACACAGGTCCCGAAATCTGCTCCGGGTGAATAACTCCTCAGATGCAAAAAGGATTTATGGAGGTTCGCCCTAGGCATTCCCAAATGGATTTAGGGGATTCCCAACTAGACTTAGTATATCTAAACACTTTCCTTGTCCATCATTGAAGTACTGAGATGTTAAGGTTTCATTCATTCATTCATTCATTTTATTTTCAGCTTAGTCCTTTTATTAATCAAGGGTCACCACAGTAGAATGAACCGCCAACTAATCCAGCTGCAACTCCGTACTGGAAAACACTCATACACACACATTCACACTCATACACTATGGCCAATTTAATTTATTCAATTCACCTATAGCGCCTGTCTTTGGACTGTGGTTGAAACCAGAGCACTCAGAGGAAACACATGAACATGAACATGAACATGTTCATGCAAACTCCACACAGAAATGTCAACTGGCCCAGCTGGGACTCAAACCAGCGATCTTTTTGCTGTGAGATGACAGTGCTAACCACTGAGCCACCGTGTCACCATTTGTGTTTTATTAGAGAGTGCATTAATGTGCATTAATATGGAGGTGTTTTATATATGTTAGTGTTTTATATACACTGGATTAATAAAGAGCTTTAGCATCTTATCTGGAGGGCTGAAGGGGTTGAAGACCACAAGAAATCGGTTATTGAAACAGGAAGTTTGGGTGGGGTGTTTCAAAGAGCTTATCCTTCCAAAGACAGTGGGTGTGTATTTGAATTCACACCCTATACCCTTAAATAGTGCACTATTTGAAGAAGCAGCAATTTAGTGGTGTCCAGAACTAGTGTATTTGAAGTGCATTGAATCGATCCTACAGTACAGTTCAATAATGAGTGTGCAACCCATGCGCAAATGCCCATAATGCATTTAGAGTTTGGTTGCTAAATTAATTTCCTAATCACAAGATGACATCTAGAGCAGAATCCTATAGGTGTATGTTTTAAAAAAAAAATTTATTTAATTAAAGTATAATTTGCATACCTGACAGAATTCTAAATACTTCCATTCATGTTCCATACTATTAGATAGCTCCAATAATATCTGGATGCAGCCTTTATGACGCAAGCTGAGACTGCATATCTCAGTGATGCAATGTGAGACACAATGCACTCAATGGAGCGAGTGACGTCATTGTGACAGGTAGGGTTAGGTGAGCGCAGTTAAACCCAGTTTATAGTTGCCATTTTCCTTTTATGAGTAATGTTCTACATGTTAACCATGTTTAATTTGCAATGACATACAAGCAAACAACCAAATGAAAAAATTCAAGAAAGAAAAAAGGAATTGATTTACTTCCTGTCACATGAGGCCTTCAACTTACTACCTCTAAACCCAGGATGCAAAATGGATGCAAATTTTCATGATACTAAAAATTATTTTTTGTTCACAAATATATATCAACATAACCACGAAGGTCTCTAGAGTCATCTAAATAAAACAAATCTTTCAAGCAATCTATAGTTTTTTTGTCAAATGTTCAAACAGCAACTATAGTTGCCTGTGGGCAAATACCTTGTAAGTACATAAATAATGGAGAATTAGAGAATAATGTTTTAATAAGTTAATAAATCAAGGTTATTGGTCTTGTTTAATGATTTTTGTTTCATAATACCCCATTTAAACATAACTTAACCATTTAACTGATATCTTTTGATATACATTTTAATACATAGCAAAATTTACAGAATAAAATGAACATCTCCCACTGGTCCAACTCCTACAAAGAGTTAAAAAAAACTAGAGCAGAGTTAAAGTGCTGAGTGAACAAAGATAATGAACTCCTGCTGTTACAAAGCAGAGTAACTGAAGAAAAACACAAAACTACAATCAAATTCAGTCACAACCTTAGTCTCATGCTGTCCACACAAACATGGGTATTGTCTAAATTGTAGCTTTTTTTTCTACACAAAACACAGTATCAGGTCACTGAAAACCACATTTTTTTAAAATTCTTGTCAGGGTGAAAACTTTCAAAGGCACCAGGATCTGTGTTTTAGGCAATAATTTTTTTTTTGTTTACAAAAATACCTGTGTGTGTGGACATGGCCTAACTGAAAACTCAATAAATCTCTCAAAATCTTTCATATTCATTAAATTATATGATAGATCATTTTGGGGGGTTCATATCAAATGGTTTTCCAGTTTTAATCATAAAAAATGTGTTTATGAATATGAATTGATCTTTTGAAAGCAGTTGTTTTGAGTTTGCCAAATGTTCTTCTCCTATTAAAATTTTACATTGAAGGGTTCTTACAACATATTTGCTTATAACATTTCTTATAACTATAGTTGCCGCATATTCAAAAACAATTTTCTTTAAAAAAAAAAGATCAAAAACCTGGAGAAAATATATGCAAAACATGTTCCTATAGGCCAGTATTAGCTATGACATGCACGAAACCATTTTAAAAAAATTGTGCACAAATGGGTTAAAAAGCATTGAATGCAGCTCAGATTGAACTGCACCAGGTCTGCATCCAGAGACCTATTCACAAAATGTTAAATAACTATTAGTATACTATCATAACTATAGTGCTTTGAAATTCACTTTTTTTGTTTGATGTGTGACATAATTTCAACTGAAACAGACAGGGCAGGACATAGTAGCTCCTCCCTTTAAAAAAAACTTTGCTAGTATGAGTGGTTAAGATTGAGTGCATAAAATGAAAAGAAAATGAGATGCTTCTTGAAGGAGTGGAGCATGTCAGATTTTAGAGACCATTTGATTGGTCAATGCTTTTTTTGAGAAACTAAAGTATGGGGTGACGTAAAAAAAAATCATTGATCCATTTGGGTGGACAAACTGCAAGCTTTGGATGATTATATCTTCTTAATGCAAATTTTGTCACTGTTTTTGAAGGACACTAGCTTATAGATATCATTAAAACTCATATTCACACCTAAAATATATATTTGATTTCATGGGAGCTTTAAAATCTAATCTGTCTGAGGGATTTATCAAGTGCAAAGCACAAAGAAACAGACTCCTTCAAGTGGATTACATTAAGAGACTAATGTAGGGAATAGTGAATGAGGGGAAGGGCAATTTTAGATACAATTAAGGTCTAAATTAAGGGTGCCCAAACTTTTTCTTATAAAGAGCCAAAAGCCAAACTTGACCGAGGGATGTGGGCCAAAAATGTACCAAACCGTATGACATTAAATTTGCCATGGGTAATTTCCTAATTTATTAGCTAAAATTACTAGAAAATGTTGTTAAAACATGTTAATTAATAATGCAGTATCATTTTTAGCATTTTATAATGAACATATTACAGTAAAAACATAAACAATCCTATTTATAACACAATGAATCTTCAATGCTGATTACAGTAGTCCACCTGCTCCTGCCTTTGCCTTGATTTGCTCGCCGATGTCTTGTGCAACTGTCAACTGACAGTATTTACAATTTAAAAGTCTGTTTATTGACAACGTTTAATTAAAACATTAAATTTCAGTTGGATTTTTTGCAGCTCCTCAATAAACAAAGAAACTAAAGTTTACATTAAATTGAAAATGCCCCAACCAACTCTCCATCATTCTTCCTCTCTTTTCAGATGGGATGGCAGGCCAAACCAAAGGTTACCATGGGCCAAGTTTGGCCCACGGGCCCTACTTTGGGAATCTCTGGTATAAAAAATAACAGGAAACTATACTATTTATAATACATCCTCATACCGGTGTTCTTTCAGTAATGTTGTATGCTGTTTTATTACATGGCACTCCGGATTCTAATAAACTAATAATAACAAAGGCACTTTGAATCACCTTGACCATTGGTGAGCATATTCATTAGCTTTTTTTAAAGGCCACCTATGGTGAAAAATCTACTTTTCAAGCTGTTTGGACAGACATATGTGCAGGTATAGTGTATAGAGCGTCATATTGGGCTGATATAAACACACTCAGTGCTTTTTTTTTCAATTTAACAACATAAAAACGGTGGACCAATTGGAGCTGTTTTGAGATCGACCGCAACTTGACGTAGGAGTGCGGTCCCCCCGCCCACCAATATTGATTGACAGGTGTCCATTACCATATCCTCAGTATGTTGTTTCATGTCCGTCATTTTCAGCGTGTGAGTCAAAGCGACGTCACCAAAGAAACACCCTTGCTCTATTTTTAGATGTAAGGCTCATTGGGCTCAACATTCATCACGTTATCGCTCTCCTCCACGCCAGTGTTTGAGTTTTGGTGAGTTTGCATACATGTGTACTTTTCATTGTGTCTTCCTTAAACTTCAGCGGTTTGCATTTCCCGCGGTCACAGAAGCTCCCTGTCATCTTAACTAGGTGCAGCTGGAAAGTGTGAGTGCGCTGCCTCACGTGCTCATCCCTCTATTGGAAATAACAAACTAACGACGCGCAGCTCCATGCATTTCGCGTTGTCGCGGGTGAAAGTGATGACCGTGGGGTTTGCTCACTATTCTGCCGCCTAGGTCGCCTCTATGGACGCGCTGGCCCTGCTCAGGACACTGTTCATATTTCTGCCGTGCCACAGAGAGTTATCTGAATAGTTTCATTTTAAATTACATGCGAATGTGCGCGTCTGGTGTGTCGCGTCGTGGCTCTGAGCGACGCATTCGGTGTATGACGCCCTTTAGTTATAGCCTCAAGCAGGTCCTACACCAGAAGCGCCGCTCGGAGACACGCAGCGTCGCGCCACGCAGCGGCATGCATTTCTGAATTCTAAACATAAGTTTCTAACAGGTGACACACCAGCGCTGCAAGTGTGCGATACTTTCAACTGTCATGTGCGCGCCGTGTCGCGGTGCATCCGGTGTGTGATGTCCTTCAGTCACAGTTAATTCACTGTGCTTTATTAGTCTCGGTGTAGGCTACAAGTTCGGAGCTTTAAACTAGCACACAGCTGGCTGTAAAACTATACAAAGACACATGATTCTGTACTCTCTGCTTGGTCTGTGTCTGAGTCCTACATGTACGTCTGAATGCTGGTACTCATGCTGCTTCTCTCTGTCTGCCTGTCTATTGCAATACACACAGCGGGGGAGCTCTTGGCTCCGCCCCCTTGTTAAGTTGGGCGGGAAGTCGAAACTAATCTTTATGTGAAGCAACACGCCCCTAAAACAGCAAACTGTGTACAAGACCCCAAAATGACACTTTTTAACACATCATAATAAAAAATCTGAATTGTGTTTTGAACTGAACCTAAACCGGCACACTCAGAAGAACCATAATATTAATATTACATCTTAAAAAAGGGTTAAAATAGGTGCCCTTTAATGTTCATCATTCATTTCCCTGTTCTTGACTGTTTGGCGCCATCTAGTGACTGAATGATAAGTAGGTTAGTTTGGGCAGTGTTTGTTTCTATCAGATTTACCTTTAATTATACCTTTCATTCATTATTACAGTTCAAATCTGTTGTTTTTGTCTAATAGTTTAATTTTGTGGCAAGCATCCATTTAAAAAAGCAGGATAATAGACGTCCAGTAGCACAGAATAAAGCCATACAACAGCCTAAAAGGCTGTTAAATGATCTCTTAAATAATGACTACTTTAGTTCTTTTTTAAAATTAAAGTAGTGTAAGCTTTTAGATTAAAAAAACTTTATTGCGTAGGTTCAATGTATTTTTTGTAATTTATTTTAATTTTAAAACTTATTTAATAATATTATTGCAGCTTTAAATTAATAAAATGTGTTTAATGTAGTTTTATATTAGTTTTATATTTTATAATATATTAAAAATATTAAATATTTTCTATAACAGAAAATTCAATTACTCTGCTAGTCTGAATTAATTTATACAGAACTGTTGAATTTATTTAAAGTCTATTCAAGGAAAGTACATTATATGTAACAACCTACATTAAGAAGTATAACATTAGAAGTAACAACACACACCTAAAACAACAGAGATGATGTTATCTTTGTTTAAACGATGTTGACAATGTTTCATGTGGTTTTTGGTTGTAAGGCCTCAGTGGTAGGAAAATAAAACAGGGGTCACACCATCACATACTGTATATTCAGAAAGCTTCGCCTTGAAGCCTCACACACAGTCAACCCAAATTTTAAAAAGCAGCCATTTTAAGAAGCAAAAATAATGCTGTATTAGATTGCTTAGCATTATAAATAAGCACAGTTATTTGATTTTTAATACATTAATTGAGATGAGACTTCTAGGTGGAATTTCTAGTAGTTATTAAAATTGTAAACCACCATGGTCATTTTTATAATAAATAGGCTATTTTCCTACTTAAATGTGACTACATTTTTATTAAATTTTTCTATTTTTAAATGATTTACCTAATGGTTGCGTTGTAATATTGCCATGGGCACTGTAGTCAAAACGACTGGCAATCACTGCTTTAGTTATAAAGTTAGAAATGAGGTTATTCTATAGTTAGAAATGCAATGAGAATGCAAAAATATGTTTTATAAATCTTCTCCATGGATCCCCTAGAGTACTCTGAAGGACCCTCGAGGCTTTGCTGTAGAAATCATCCAGGAGAATATAGGTTACTCACTCTATTGAATGTATGGAGGGTGAAAGCAGCGCTCCCTCCGCACGGAACGAAACAATGTACCGACAACCGTGCGCGCACGTGACCGCTCTGACAGCGAGACGCACTGCGTACATCCTCAAATGCATAACCTTCCGCTCATATCCTTCAACGCGAATTTCGCTTTATTAACACAGCGCTCTGGAACGCACCTCGTTGTCCTTCTACGCTGGCTGCTGTAGATGTTTACATTTTTCCTTTGCTAATATTCCAAAAGAGACTGTTCGGATGGTTCGTTTTCATTACTAAACTGCACGCGTCCGCGCACTATTTCTGCTCGTGGCGCAAGATACCTTCTTTTTTTCTGGGTAAACGTGCCGGATCTACGTTCTTTTTTCCTCTGTGGGAAGCCATGATGGCAGTTTGAGAGCGGAGCTGCGGAGCACCCTGAGGAGAGATGAGTCCCGCCGATAAACCGCACATCTTCACGGTTCTCCAACGGCTACCGTCGCACATCTAACACGCAGTTCAGGTGGAGACTGTCAGTTGAAATTTTCGCGGAACCAACTCGGCCATCCAGCGACGACGATGATCATTCGTTAGGAGGGTTTTGAGGGGGGGTTTAGCAGTGGTGGCTAGCGGGCGATGCTAGTCGGGAAAGGCTCGCCTGTGTGTTTTCTTCTTCGCCCGGAGATGGAGAGGATTCGCTCCTCTCTCTGGACCTGATCACGGCGCGCGCGCCGGACACACAGACTTCTGCCTTACTATTATTGTTATTATATCGGATGCGTTCCGGTTTGACCGGGCCGCGGGATCGGAGGACCTTTTCAGCAGCTCGGAGGACTGAGCGATCGGGACCGGGAGAGTCGGGCCTGCTGCGCCGGAGCGGATAGAGGCCCGTCTGCGAGAAGCTCTAATCCGGCCCGCTGCGCGAGACCCACCGGGCCACACATACACAGTCAAGGGTGAGCGAGGCACGGAGCCATCCCGAGCAAACATTACCCCCATTCTGACAATAAACCGGAATAATACTGAAGTGTTTTGAACTGCTGTCATGGCAATGACTGCTAAACTAAAAGAAATAGTCAGTCGGAATAAGCGGAGGTACCAGGAGGATGGATTTGATTTGGACCTCACATGTATCCTTGCTTGATATTTTCTGTCTGTATTAGTTATATGTGTGTGTTATGTCCTTAAAACGTCACTGTTTAGCGAGGTGAAGCTTTAACAATATGACTTCCTTGTTTTTATGACTTTTTCTATCTTGGCTAAAACCTTTTTAATGCTTAGTCATGACGCTCTTCTCTCTTAATAGTGAAATGCTGTGTTTAACTTCACTTTGTGGGATGGCCGTGCTCAGATATCTGGTTTGACAGCATCAAGGCAGTAATGGCAGACAGCTTCCTTCCAGACAGGCAGAACCACATACAGTTTAGGAGGCCCTGTCATTTTGTGTAATCGCGGCGTATTTTGCTTTTTGACACCTCCTGTATGTGCTTAGCACAACAATGATAGTAGTTTGCTGAAGAGATTGAACAAATCAGAGTGTATTGACACCTCTGTGATTTCTTGTACTCTCTAGTGACCGTGCTATTGATCATGTAAAGACATGAGAGGTCTATTCACTGAAGCTAATGGATAATGCAGTGCAGTCAGTGTGTTCAAACATTGCTATTTTTAGAAATCTCTGAATTAACTGATTTGCCAACATAAGATCGCCCTGTTACTTCATTGCCAAGAAAGTGTCTGACATCTTCATCCTATCAAAAAGGTAATTACTCATTCACTTGGAACCTGCCTCATCATCAAGTCTTAATTCTGTGGTTAATGATAAATTATGGTCATGATTCTGATGTCTGAAAGATAAACATTTTATTTATTGTACCCATATTAGTGGTTGACCGATATCAGCTGCTGAAAACCCCATATCTAGAAATCACACTGGTTAGTGACTGATAACTCTCAATGATGTGCTCATAAATTTATTTTCGTTTCAGATTAATTAGAATTTTGAAAACAGAAGTGATTTTAAACCAGTTGACAAAGCTGTCAGATGATTTAGGGTCTGAAAAAGCTAAACCGACTCTTAAATAATGGCCAGTTAATCACCCTGGCTCTTGATCTATTATTATTACACAACAAAATGAAAGGAATATTTTATTTTTATATTTAAGCATTTACATGCCTCAAAAAACAGAAATCTGGTGGAAATTTCCTTTTGATCGTAAACTCATGACTGTTGAAAGAATTATATATTTTCATTTCAGCTTTAAGACCTCTTTTTTTCTCTTAATTGCCTTTTTGGCTGTTGTGTGCAAGCACTGAATATGTGGGTAAGGTGTGAGGTACTCTAAGCAGATGTGATTGTTCTCATGCAGTTTTTGCATTTACAAGTGGCTCAATTTTTCTGCCTCCCAAGCGTCATAGATTTGGGGAAGTGTGGCAGATCAGGTGTTTGACAATAAACGGGATGCTTTTGTCAAATGCAGGAGTCTTAACAGATCCACGAATGATGCTGGTGAACTTCTGGAGGTTTTCTAAACAATGGAGGACATGATTATCCAGCATTGCCTGTTCCCCCACTGCAGTAAATCTTACCTCTGATTCTGCAAAGCTACACCACTGGAGTACTGAGCATGCTGGGAAAGGTCAAATGTCATGCAAGCTGTCAGCTGCAGAGTTTAATGCCTCGGTCTCTCAAATTACTACATTGTCTGTTTCTGGTTTAGACGTTAGTATTTTGATAAGTCTCAACCTCACTTTCTTTTGCATTTGCTGTAGTTCTGAGATTTGTTTGCACTGAGTGTGTGGTTTAAGCACCATGTCAGTATTCTTGCATGTCAATACATTTGAAGGGGTGGAGGGTGTTTGAGAGTTTTGAGTAGAAATGGTTTGCATGTTAAAACCACTGGCTCTTTCTGTGTGACTGTGTATGTTGCTTGGCTGACATCGAGGTATTGCTTGGCATCTGATGTGGGAGAGAGATGCAATGAAGATGCCTAGTTGTGCTGACTTTATTTTACACATTACTTGCACATGATGAACATGCCTTGATGGATGTATGTTTTATTCACATTGACGTGTGCATTTTTTATGAAATATGGAACAAGGCTGCATTGTGTGGCATTGCAGAAACGCAAACTTCTGGGGATTTTTGCTATGATCTTGTACATTTTATTTGCTTTGGTTTAGCATGAGATGTGCAATATGTTGGTGATATATATTTTTTAATATATGCTGCACAAAAAAAATGTTTCCTTTTTTCTTTTGAGCAGTATATTTATGTAGACAATAGCATATCATTTTCATATCATTAGTTGATGGATTACCGATCATAACTTTTAAATAATTATTGACTTATCAGTCCATCCCTAGATTGGTTCTTGCATGTAAGCCTTCATAATGTTGCTCTATGAGGAGGAACCTGCAAAAGCTGTGCAAAGTTTGGTGTTTTCAACATTGAATTATCTAAACCTCCTTCATTGATGATTACATTCATGGGCTCAACAAAAATGGCTTGATTTTATCATGGTTGCAATTCAGTAATGTAATTTGTGCAGAATCATTTGTAATGCCTTAGATTTACTCATTTCACTTTAAGAACTAATTCCTTTATATTTAGCATACTTCTGATTTGTGCACAATTTTTGGCTAATTCTCTTAAATTTTGTGGTTTTGATGTTTTTTTTTTGCCATAAGACTGATTAACTGTTGATTTTGTTTTTATAGGGGCTTAAAATGTCCCTTAAGATATACAAAAGACTATAGAATATATAAGACATGTCACTCGTATAGTTTTGAATGGAGAAATGTAATGGTCAATATGGCGAATGAAGCCCTGCCTATTAGTACAGGAGCTGGTCACCGATCGCTATAGACTGATGTTTCGCTGAGGGCAAAGCTCGGACCAGGCGTGTGCTTTTATGACAGTTTGGTGGTCAATAAACACACTGGAATCTCAGGGAATACTTGCTTCAAGTTCACACACATAAGAAATATATCCAAATAAAGCTTGAAATTTATAATAATTTGTTAGTTTTTGTTAGCTTTTAAATGAACCAGGATACCAGCAGATTTTGTTTGATTGGGACGTTTAAAAATTAAACTTATGAGACGGTGGTTGTTTCATTTTATTGGTGGTTTCAAATAGAGATTTTTTTTTTTGAGAATTTAATGTTTCCCCATTCAGACAGAATGCCTGAGCATACTGCCAGAGATGGCCACCAAGTGAAATGACTTGTCTTACCGGGACTTTGATTATACTTTGTCTTCAAAAATTACTCACTTTGTCTTATTTTGAGATGTGATAACTTTAAAAATATGACATTTTTTTTTCTTCCACACGCAATACATTCAAATTTTTGTCATTTTTCTGATCTATTGTGGTTTGTTCAGGGATAATTGATTGTGAACAATCATGTGATTGTGTGATTTTCAATTTGAATTCAATTTGAATTTTCATGTGATTATGATTTAATTTATTGCTTTTAGGTTTTCTAACAGTAGTTATGATGTAGGAGTCGCTAATCGTTTTATAGCAAATGGGCTAAAAATAAGCCTAACTCATCCAATTAGCTTCTGGCTTTCTTTTCTGACAGTGTATGAAAGGAAACAAGCAGAACCGAAAAGCCCATGGTCGAGGTGTGAACCAGCCCAAGAGTCTACACACATCATGGGAGCCGAGCAAACAGTACAAATGCCTGCAGATGCACAGTGAGCTAGAAAAGTGAGAAACTAATGCATGGGTTCAGTAGAGAGATAGCATTGTCTCGCCATGTCAGAAAGCTGCATGCTTGAGTGTTGGAGTTGCGTTTGAGTGCAGTGACTGCTTGATGACCCTTGATCTCATTGGTGCAGGTCAGGATTGTGAAGCAGTCTGACCTGGTTTTGTAGGTTTAAAGTGCAGACACTCCTGTGCCTACGGTCTAGCGCTTTGCTAAAAGGTCAATGCATAATGATGATGATGAGAGTGTGACATTTACACTATACAGACAGCTGAGCGTCTGTATCACAGTTCTTACCTTGGTTTTTATGTAATGTTCAAGTCGGTAAGTTATTTGAACTGCAATCTGACTGATTACAGTAGAATCTCTGCCCAAAAATCTAGTATGTTTTCCTCATATGCCTGCATGATAAAGGTAATACATGTTCATATTGTTAGGCTTTTGTGATAAAGATATTTCTTGCAATATAACATTTCCCTAGAGAAATGTTACTTATTTTTTATATAATGAATGCAAAAATAAACAGTTTATATCCTAGGTATTTTTCTGATCAAATGACATCTATTTCATCGACTTCAAACACAATGAATGACTGAATACCTCAGCTGATTTTAAGATTTTTTTTTTATTCGCTGTTGTTATTTTTCTACCTTGTCTCTACTCTTACAATTAGTATTTATTTTCAGGTCTGCTCTGAGACACTATAGCTTTACCTTTGGGCCTGGTCGAGCCAATAGCATTGTATAACCTACTGGGGAGGCAGGTGCAAAGATAATAAGGTGCCGGTTGATTGCTCAAATTTGGGTAAACACCCTATGCTTGTAGAACGCAAATGTTTGGCACATAAAATACTTTTATTGCACCATTTTGTGAGACTAGATATTTCATTTACTACTATTGTTATGATGATAATCTTTTAGTATGGTGCAGCGCTAGTTTCTTGTTTAGATTGTTGAATGTATGAAGTAACATCTTTTTAGATTTAGTTTTATTGTTCTTTATTTTTACTTGATGTTTAACTGGTGTACAGTGCACATATATTATCTTTTTCCTTAACACACATATCAGACATATACCCTAACATCATTGCCATGGGCTTTCCAGCCGAACGATTGGAAGGTGTTTACCGAAACAACATTGATGACGTTGTCCGGTAAGTCAACATTGCGAAACACAAAATCTTTTGTTTATCTCTCGTTTTATTGTAAATTTGACAAATTGGGTCTTTTCCTTTGAATGGATAGTCACAGTCACAAATGTTAATCAGTCTAATCTAATAGCTTGTTTAAATACAAAATTGTAGTTTCAGTCTTTTTCAATTTTTTGTCTTTCAGGTTTTTAGATTCCAAGCATAAGAATCATTATAAAATTTATAATCTGTAAGTATTTATTTATATTTCCATAATGACATACCAAATGCAGATTGGTTGTTCAGAGTTTAACTCTTGTGATTTTCTTTTCAGATGTGCTGAACGACACTACGATGCGTCTAAATTCAACTGTAGAGGTGAGTACAACCCCTACTTCAGTTTAACAGCATCTAATTTTGAAACTAGTGTTAAAACGACTACTTCATATGGTCTCTATTTAATTTTAAAGTCGAAAATAATTGATGTCATCCATAGTTAAAAATATGTTTTGGTGTGAAATTATAGCCTGTTTTTGAGGGGACTGAAGAGTCACTGGGTTTTCATCTCATCACGATGTGAATTTTTACCAAAAAAAACCCAAATGTAAATTAGGTGCATTTTAATCAAGTTGGTGACTGTAGTATTGGTTACCTAGCAACCAACAGTAAACAATGCAAGCATAATGGTTTCATGTGGGTTTAATATTTGCCATCAGAGTTTATTTGGCAAATGAATTTCCATTTCCCATAATTTGCATTAACCCTTTTTTGGTCCAAAACCACTATAAGCTAGCTTATTTTATTGAGAATTTGGAGGATTTTATTCAAAATTTTGATACTTCCATTCCTCATTTCTCATACAATATTTTAAAATGCACATTAAAGAGATATTTCATTTAGAAACAAAAACTTGCCCTCAACTGTTTCCAAACCTTTATGAGTTTCTTCTGTTAAACACAAAGGAAGGTAATTTGTGTAACTATTGACTTTCATAAACGGGAACAAATACTTCAGTAGCCATTGCCTGGCGGTTTCCAGCTTTCTTCAAAATATCTTATTTTCTTTATCAGAAAAAAGATGATTTAAAGTGGTTACACATTTATATTTATGCATATATTTGGTATATACTTTTTTCAAACTTAATGTACATTCTTCGAAGGTGCACATTTTCAAAGGTTTGAACCAATGACTCTTGCTAGTGCTTTATTCTACTGATTGAGATGCAGGATCTACTGTGCAATGTATTTTTCTGTAAAAGATTTGAGTGTCGACTGCAGCTGTTTAAGTGTGTTGCTTTATTGACAGTTATTGATATTTGTGCAGCTTCAGCTGCTGGGGATGTTAGTCTTGCAGACTGTGCTGATCACATCTAGTGACAGGTTTAATGCTATTCATATGGAAATTGTAAAATAATTTCAGACTTTTACTTTCTTTGCCTTAAGAGTCAAATTTTGCATGATTCACATTAGGGCTGCATGATATTGGAAAAATCTGATATTGTGATTATTTTTCTGCGATAAATATTGTGATATAAATACAGTTTCACAAGATGGTTTGAATAGCTCTATTTGATGGTTTTCTGGGGAGTCTTAACAGTATTAAGGTACAGAAATTAAATCACAATAAAGAAAATGCTTTTCTTACTTTGTTTTGGTTCATTTCTAGTCTAAATATCATATAAATTCTTAGAGCAAATGAAGTATTGTTTAGTTTTCACTGTCAAAAGAAATAAGTGAAAATTACCCCAGTGGGGTAAGTGAAATAATCTTGTTTTTGCTTTAAAATGTAGATATTTGGACTAGAAACAAGACAATCTAAGTAAGAAAAACTTTTTTTTTTTGGCTTAAATCAAATAAATTCCATATAAATACAGTAATTGAATACAATTCTGTAGCTCCTGGTCGACTATAATTCAGACTCAACATTGCATATTTTTGCGATGTGTCTGTTGTGAGTACACACAATGTGATATCGATGCTGAAACGATATATTGTGCAGCCCTAATTCACATAAACAATTGCCACGTGTTTCACACAGATTTGCATTTCTTTTCTGAAAATTGTCATTCAGTCTTCAATATTCTGTGCTCTTCTGAAAAACTGTAAAGGTACTGAATTTCAAATCTGCTTGTGTATTCAGTGGCACAGTATCCCTTCGAGGACCATAACCCTCCACAATTGGAATTAATAAAGCCCTTCTGCGAGGATCTCGACCAGTGGCTGTCCGAGGATGAGAACCATGTGGCTGCCATCCACTGCAAGGCAGGCAAAGGTCGCACAGGGGTCATGATATGTGCCTATCTGCTGCATCGCAAGAAGTTTGCAGAGGCACAAGAGGCACTGGACTTTTATGGGGAAGTCAGAACCAGGGATAAAAAGGTACAATTTTTAGTTCTTTATTCTATTTTTAAACTGGAACTGTTGCTGCATTGATGATGAGTAATTACGGCTTGATTGCACTTCCATGTTTTAATGGATTACACATGTATGAACTAGTATTGCTGTGAGATATTGGACAAAAAGTGACATAATATTTTTTTTTACAGTATTGCGGTTATAAAAAAAAAAAAAAACTGAGAAATGTTCATCAGATTACTTTTTTTTTGTTCTGGAAGATTCATAGTGCAAACTATTTTTTTAAGAGCTTTGGGGCTGGGGGTTATGGGACAACTTTTACTTGTCTAAAAGTACTTGTAATAATTTACTTTAACTAAGCCGCATGTTATGGCTAAAATAATCAGAAATTTATTATGATGTCTGTCTGTGCCATTTTGCAATCCCACCAAGTCTACCAAAATCATAACTAGTCTTACTTACCAGCCATTCTTCTTTATTTCAGGGGGTGACCATTCCCAGCCAGCGCAGGTATGTGTATTACTACAGCTACCTGTTGAAGAACAAGCTGGACTATAAACCTGTTGCCCTCCTCTTCCATAAAATGGTGTTCCAGACTCTGCCCATGTTCAGTGGGGGCACCTGCAGTAAGTCTTACTCTCCTTTAACCTCTCCAAAAACACAACAGCGTGCTGCAGTTCAGCCTTTCTGAATATTGTTGTTGGTTTTAAAAGCATGCGTGTTTGTGGCATACACATAAAAGCCTGCAGAACAAGCAGAGAACGTGTTATTTGATGTAACTGACATGCTTATGCTGTCATGTGGGGTTGTGGTCGCACTCACAAGTGAGCTGCCGTTGTGTGTTGTCATTTTAACCCTGTACCACAACCTTCGCCTCTGTCCCTAACATTCTAACACTCATGGGTACGCTGTCTTTCTCTGTTTCTTTTTTCTTCTCTTCAAAAAGTTCCCCCTCGGTTTCTATATATCGGCTTCTGCAGCCCACCACAGTCTGGCGTATAATGACATCACAGTTCGTGCCCACCATCCTTCCCTCCCTCCATTCGTACATAGTGTGCTAGTTAGTGTTTTGTTCACGTTTGCCACGCCAACCCAAACTGCACTCTACATGCCATTTTTGGGAAGTTTTTCATTTTTTGAAATTGGAACTAAAAGTGCAGAGTCAGTCTCAGAACTCCCATGATTCAGACTTTCAGACCTGTGTGCGTGTGTGTGTGTGTGTGTGTCTCTTGCCAAGGCCAGTGTGCAGCAGCCAAGCTCCTGGCCAGGCTGATTGTGGTGGTGGTGGTGTTTAACTTCCTTCTCTTTCTCTAAGGGGACAGTACTGTTAAAAACAGGAGTGAGGTGAATCCCCAGGGCTTCAAGAAAGGCAGCTGGCACTGGGGTAAAACGGCATTACTTTACTATTATTGTTGAAGGAAACGTCTTACAGGCCCGGCCCTGTACTGCATTCAGTACAGTTCAGTACAGCGTTCACTGTTGCTATAGTTTATCTCAGACAGAAGTCTCATAACATCAACTACCTGAAATCAAATATCTGAAATGTTTTTCTCAGACGTTCGATTTTTTTCTAAAGAACAAAACAATGTAACTGTAATGATCAAGTCATGCTGAATAAATGTGAAAGAAAAAAAACTGTATGCTGGGCAGTGTGACCTAAATTTCATATTAAGGCAATTTTATATCACAGTACTGATGAAGAAAAAATACTGATAGGGAATAAAATACTTTACCATTATTGTACTTCTAATAAGTAGGCCCTCACTGAATCTGTGCGTGCAGATTTTTAGCCCATCATTAATTCTGTTTATTTACTTGAGTAAATGCGTGTAAATCTTTTTTTTCTTTCAGTTTTTTAATTACAGTAAAATTATTGACTAATATGAAAATGTTCATCTGTTTTATGTACAATGCAGTTTGTACAGTAATATTTTCTGTCTTTTAGTAGATATATTATATGAGAGACTTGCTTTGTTTACCAAATAAAGTGAATCTAATTAGATTTGCATTTTAAACATTAAATAAAAGTTAAAGACATTATTTTTTTATTTCACATATTAAGGTTTTAGTTATGATACTCACAAAATAATTCAGCAGAAATCTGCAGATTTTTACCAAAATTCTCTGCAGAAAAAGCAAAAAACATCCGCAAATTTCCGTCTGGCCCTGCTAATAAGTTGTCTTTTGTTTATGAAAGCATGTTTAATTTATACATTATTAAAAAGGGGTAGTTTACCCAGAATTTTTATCGATCATCATTTACTGGCCCTCATGCTCTTTCAAACAAATCCTCTGACTTTTTTTTAATGAAAAATAAATGTTAAATACTTTTGCTAAACATATTGGTTTGTTTAAACAAGTAACCTTCATTTGATCAGACATTGGTGTTGTAATAAGCATTGTTTGGAAAAAACATCTAAAAATATGCTACACATACAACTACCTATAACTACTGATCATGCCACAATTTACAGAAGACACCAACTACAGTGTCACTCACTTTAACTGTAGGTAATATATATTTTTTAAAAAGTCACTAGAAATAGTCTTTGTGATAGGGCTGCACATTATGATGTTTCAGCATCAATATCACACTGTGTGCTTCCGCAATAGTTACATCGCAAAGATTTGCAATGTTGAGTCTGAATTATAGTTGACCAGGAGCTACAGAATTGTATTTAATCACTGTATTTATATGGAATTTATGATTTTTAAAAAAACATTAACTTAGAATTTCTGTCTTGTTTCTTGTCCAAATATCTACATTTTAAAACAAAATAAGATTATTTCACATACCCTACTGGCAGATAATTACTTTAAAACAAGTAAAAAAAAACCTCTTAATTTTCACTTATTTCTTCTGACAGTGAAAACTAGACAATATTTTTACTTGCTGTAAGATTTTTTTGATCTAGAAACATGACAAAACATTTTGTACCCGAACACTATTTCACTCCCCAGAAAATCGTCAAATAGAGCTACTCGAACTTTCTTGTGAAACTGTATTCATATTGCAACATTTATTGCAGAAAAATAAAATATTGAAATATCAGATTTTTCCAATATCGCGCAGCTCTACTTTGTAACATGCTGATCATTTTTTTAGGGAGACCACTATTTATTTATTTGATTAATAAATACTTTGTTCAACAAAAAATTACTTTTAATTAATTGAATGCTTCCTAGCTTGAATATCTGTTAATTTTTTTAATCATCACAAGCATTTAAATGGTAGTGTTAAAATAGTACACCGTCTATGAGCTGAAAACACAATGTAATACTGCACATCTAGTGTACGTGATAAAGAGAAGAGCCTCTCCATGTTGAAGCTGACTGTGCTGGGTGCATGCAGGCGTTGGGCGGCTGCTTTTGTGGGGAAGCTTTGGGTGCTTGTTCTTCAATGCATCTTTTCTCCTTTTGCATCAAACCCTGCTCTTAATCACTGACATATCTTGACTGATGATGTCAGAGCTGCGGGTGTTCTTGTTTCACTCATTGTGGGCTTCTTGAGAATTAACCCCTTTCTTTTTTGTACTTCTACAATGCTTTTGCTTGCATTTACTGCTTTTGCATCCACAATCTGATCTCCTTTTCCTCTCCTCACTCTCCCATTTCTGTTTTGTCAAACAGACCCTCAGTTCGTAGTGTATCAGTTGAAGGTAAAGATCCACACGTCAAACCCAGCCCACACACGAAGGGAAGAGAAGCACATGATCTTCGAGTTTCCTCAGCCGCTTCCGGTTTGTGGCGACATCAAGGTGGAGTTTTTCCACAAGCAGAGCAAAATGATGAAGAAGGTATGTTTAACTCGCGTTGACCTCCTGCATAAACCACTGGTACAGCTTATCGCAGGATCTTGACCTTGTTTCCATGACTGCAGGGATGTGTTGTTATTTGGCGGTTTGTGGGTTTCCTATTGTTTTACATAGTCTTTTGCTGCTTGTGTTCTTAATAGGTCTTCTTTTTGAATGATTTTTTATTCCTCATTTAATTTGTCAGATTGGCCTTAAAATACATTTTCAAAAAAGCAAAAGTGGACATAGGGCAGTTCTGTCCTGTCATCAGTCAAATGATGGCATATAGAACACAGGAAATTTGTATATAGAAAAGGATTCTTTATGCAGTTGTTTTAAATTTAGTGGCAATGACGACAAAACCTCAGTTTGTAAGAGCTGCACTTTTAAAATTTCACAAGTGGAGCTTCTGCTTAAAGATTGAACACAACTAATCTGATTACACATCTGAAAGGCCAACATGGCAAAGTTTTCGACAAGTTCAGTGACTGTTATCATGAATTGGTAATATTCAAAAAGCTAAGAAATCGTAATTCAATCTTTAGAAGTTATTTAAGTTAAGAATGTTACTGTGAGCAATACATTTCTGTTTCTAATTCAGACCTGTTATAATGTTCTGACTTAAATGAGTACATTTTAAACACATTATAAACATAAAATAAGTATAAAATGCTAAACCACCAGTATTTGCTAGATTTTAGTATCGATTAATCTCTATTTAAAACTTATGTTTTTTTTTATCTTTCTATATCATTAGAGAAACCTGAATACTGAAAAATCACCATAACTGTTTTCAACATGGCTAATAAATCAGAAAAGTCTTTTACAATAATGTAAGATACATTCACATTGCATGATTTTGAATATTATTGGATCTCTTTTGTTTTCACACTCCATGACCATCTGACATAGTCATAGGCCGGTATAAGATACTGACAGTATGATAACCTTGGGAAAAAAAATCACGATTTCACGGTCCACTTTAAACGCAATGAATTTTATTTTGAGAAACATTTATGATATTTTGGCGCAGTAAACATGTCAGGCTAAATAATTTAAATGAATTATTGACTTCTGTTTTCGTTAGTTTCAAAAACACAGATTTCTTTACAATGTAAAATGACATCTGTGGGTATCTTTTCTGCTGGAGATACTATTGTCCTAAAAAAACTAACAAAAAACATTTAAAAAATCTTACATAAACTGTAGGAACTGTATAGCAGAAAATATTGCCTGAACTGACGTCATGTTTAATTGCTCCTGTGTTAAAATTGTGCAATGATTTGGCAACAGGAGCTTACATACAGCATAAATTAAACATTGGAATCATCGACAATAACTGGCTGACTAACTAAAGCCCCGTTTAGATTACATGATTTTTTCCCCCGCAATTTCTGCACAATTTACTTGATGTAGGTGGGGATTCGTAAAAGGTTAAATTGTTTCTTTTTGTGTATTGTGTAATAGTGCATGACAAACAATATGTCTGCGATGCTTCACAACATCATCCCAGAAAATCTAACATCTTTAGTTTTTCCCCCGTCAAAACACTTGAAAGACAATTACAGAGAGACGCCTTACATGAAGCAATGTATAATCTGGTATCCACGACACGTCAAGATTTTATTTACACAAAATCGCATAATTTTTTGGTCGGAACCAAAAATAAAATCATATAGTCTGAATAAACATCAAAAAGACATTGGTGCTTTTGCTAAAATTCATTCAAACCTGCCTCTATTTTTTGGGTTCAAAAAAGGAAAGGAACCTCTTGAATGGTTCCTGATATTGTGGTCAATAACTCCTCCCCACTGTCCTTTATCTTGCTTTGTCATTGGATGTTTAGCCCATTATTGAGTCTATTTATTTGCTTGTGCGAATGTGTGTAAATTTATAGTTATTCAGTTTTTTTATTAATTTGAGTAAAATTATTGACTAATATGAAAATGTTCATATGCTTTATTTACAATACAGTTTAAGTAATATTTTCTGTCTTTTAGTAGATTTTAAGAGACTTGCTTTGTTTACCAAATAAGTGGATCTATTTTAATTTGCATTGCAAACATTAAATTAAAATTGAAAAGGTATTAATTTTTTATTTCATATATTATGTTTTTAGTTATGATACTCCCAAAATCATTCCGCATAAATCCACAGATTTTTTACAAAATTCTCCGCAGATGTAGCAAAAAATGTCTGCAGATTCTGTTGGGTCCTACTTACTACCACTGTCTTTTCAATGTCAGAACATTTTTTACACAGCATTTTGAATGGCCAACAGGTATAGATATTTAGCACACCAAATATTTTACAGGTGTCAGCGATATTAATTAAATTAAATTACAATTTTGTTCTCGCATCGCATCTTTGATAATTAGTAATAAGAACCAATTTGCATCCATTTTGGAGGCATTTCTTGGCTCTGAGTGAAAATCTGGGTTAAAATCATGCTCAGTGAACTCTGCAATAATTACCATAAATATAGTTCAAATTAATATAAATATTTTTTCCTCCCAGCGTAGCGCGTCTGTCAGTGTTTGTGTTTCTGTGCTTTATATTAATGTGTTTATATGTGCAGTTGCTGAAATGTGTATTTGTGTTTGTAAATGCTTGCTATTTATGGCCATCTGAAATGCCAAAATGTAAACCTTTGCTTGTGCGCAGGATAAAATGTTTCATTTTTGGATAAACACGTTCTTCATCCCTGGGCCTGAGGAAGCAGGGGACAAAGTGGAGAACGGGTCGGTGATAAACGACGTGGACAGCCTGTCGTGTCAGAGCCAGAGCTCACCGACAGAGCGGGACAGGGAGAAGGAGAGAGCCGTCGCAGCGGCTGCACTCGACAGAGAGAGAGGAGGAGAGCGAGCAGATGGGGAAAAAGACTACTTGATTCTGACCTTAACAAAGAATGACTTGGATAAGGCCAACAAGGACAAAGCAAACCGATATTTTTCACCCAATTTTAAGGTGAGGGCACTTTTAACACTCACAGGTTTTATACATTGAGAGCAAAGGTTGACTTTTTGACATTTGCATTCATACTTGGTGGTTATCAGGATCAAATAATGTGATGACAGCATTGCAGCAGGTTTTTGAATGAGGAATATATTAAAATATTGTCAGTTGCGCATTGAACCTCATAAAGATATTTCTGCAAAATACATTCAGAGGGATTTAACTGAATCTGTAAAAGGGAAAGCATTACAACAGGACTGTGTTTTTGCACTATTATTGTCTTTTAATATTTTTTTGTATGAATAAAGTTAATAACTCTGTCTCCTTTCAGCAAAATGTGACTTGATTTGGAGACAGGAGATAAGATTGCTTGAATATTGCAGCAATATAAGAATATAGTAGCATGGCATTTAGCACTTGTCAAAATATGATTTAATATCTTTTTGACTGCGTCTTGCAGCTTTATATCTTTAATTTAAAATACAATATACCCTTAAAGTCATGTTTTTACTTATCCACTTGGGTTTAGGGTGTGGATGGCAGGTCAGCTATTATTCCATCTCAGTGTTTTATCATTTGTTAAGAGACTTTTGGATGTCTCCTAATTGGAATTGGCATGTTTATTGGAAAGAAAATGATTTGTACTTGTAATTGTTCATTGTCATTTTGTTCAATCACCTGAGACCTTCATTCCTTCCTTCATAACACAAATTCAGATATTTTTGGTAAAATCAGAAAGCTCCCTCATACTCCATAGATAGCAAGGTTTGATACAAAGGCCATATAAACTAAAATAAACGCCCTCAAAAGAGTCCATGAGCCTTGAGTGGTCCAATCGAAATATTAGCAAGCTACAGTATTATCACACGCAAAACAAAAATAGCTACTTTTTTTAATTGTTTCTTCGTCTCAGTGTCAATGTTTGGTATCCACGACATGTCAAGATTTTATCTACACCAAATCGTATACATTTCTTTTGGTCGTAACCAAAAAAATTTAAATCATGTAGTCTGACTGTGCTTAATAAAGAGGGCAGAATAAACATCAAAAAGACATTGGTGCTCCTGCTGAAGTTTTTCCAAACCTGCCTCCATTTTTGGGGCCAAAATGAGAAGGAACCTCCTGAATGTTTCCTGATATTGTGGTCAATAACTCTTAAATCAAGCTATTCACACACACAAAACAAAAATAACTATTTATTCAATGGTTTCTTCTCCTCGGTGTCAATATAGGGCGCGTGTTCTTGTGTTGCATTTGATCGCGATGCTGATGTATACCTTCAATGTGCCTGTGCTTTATTTCAAACAGGAACCTGTGCGTAGCTGCCAGGGTATACATCAGTACACAGTGCTCATCAACATGCACCCTATACTGACACTGAGGAGATGAAACTGTTAAAAGAAAGTCTTTATTTTTGTTTTATGTGCTCACAAAAGGATTCTTGTTTTAAACCCTTGAAGGTATATGGTCTGTTTTGAGCAGAGGTGGAAAGAGTAATAAAATCTTCTACTCAAGTAAAAGTACTGTTACTTACAAAAAAA
>CAIGQZ010034880.1:16590728-16609879 GCA_903798205.1 Danio tinwini
TATATATATATATATATATATATATATATATATATATATATATATAGCAATCGTTATATATAAATAGGCTATATGCACACAGACTTTTAATTTTTAGCCAGGCAGCCCAATTGCTTCAGATGAACTGTCTTGCCATTTTAAAATTGTCACGTTTAAGATCTAATTTCTTTAAAAATCAACGATCTTCACTGCCTGTTAGATATATGATATGAAGTGGGTCTCAGATCGGGCAAGAAGCACTGCATTAAAGTCCATTTCCCCCCGTCATGTCTTTAAAATATAACAGTTTGTTTTACTCCAGTATTTTGGTTGTTGCTAGATCGGATACAGTTGCAGTCGGAAGTTAACAAGAATTATTTATATTATTTATTAAAATTTACATTTGTTGTATTTTATTAATTTCTACCCCCACCCCAACCCTAAACCCAACCATCACAGCACTGTAAAAATATTATTGTTATACATTCATTCATTCATTTTCATCTTAGTCCCTTTATTAATCTGGTGTCACCACAGCGAATGAACCGCCAACTTATCCAGCATATGTTTTACACAGTGGATGCCCTTCCAGCTGCAATAACACACTCTTTCACACACATACACTATGGACAATTTTTAGCGTATACCCAATTCACCTGTACCGCATGTCTTTAGACATGTGGGGGAAACCGGAGCACCAGGTGGAAACCCACGCCAACACGGGGAGAGCATGCAAACTCTACACAGAAATGCCAACTGACCCAGCTGAGGCTCGAACCAGCGACTCTCTTGCTGTGAGGCGACAGCACTACCTACTGCGCCACCACGTCGCCTATTGTTATACAGTGTCATAAAAAATGATGCTATATTGATGTGCATAGCACACATCCAGCCGTCCGCGTATCCGATCTAGACTTTACCTCGGTATTGTTGCTACTGATGGCGCCGGTGGTTACGCCATCTTTCATCTAATTTTACACTTGAACAACTAAATGACAGCTTAAGTCTATTTACCTGAATGTTTTGTAACTACATTACAACATCGATGCTGTAAAAACAACCTTGTGAAATTGAAAATAGTCACATTAAGCTTACACCGGAAGTTTATCGCTGGCTTTAATACTCTAGCGGTGCGTAGAGTCCATTGTGCATAAACTATTTTGCTCCAAGTCCCTGTTAATATCTAATCTTTGTGCTAATGAACATTAGCAATGTTACGAACACAGTTGGGCAAGTTACTTCCAAAATGTGGTACATTATATATTAAAAGTTACTGTCATTTTTTTTTTTGTAATTAGTTACATTACAATATTAATATTTCAGAAATGCATTACACTACTTTTGTATTACTTTTAGGTTACTTTAACCAAAATAACCACAGAAGTATGACTCTTATGAATTAAAGTATGAATTTTCAATAGTATGTCTGTTTTCAAATACATTTTGCTATTAATTGTAATTATTCTGAGAGATTTTGTTAGCACAAGGAGTCTGACAACAGCCAGTGCTCCACACAGAAAACAGATCATTTGACATGCTCTATTTTCTTTTAAATATATATCCATAGCGCTTCACTTTTTCCACATTTTTTATGTTACAGCCTTATTCCAAAATAGATTAAATTAATTTATTTCCTCAACATTCTACACCCAATCCCCCATAATGACAATGTGAAAAAAGTTTTTGAAATTGTTGCAAATTTGTTTAAAATAAAAAAAGCTGTAAAATCACATGTAAGTCAGTATTCACAGCCTTTGCCGTGAAGCTCTAAATTGAGCTCAGGAACTGTAAATTCTGTTTCCACTGATCATTCTTGAGATGTTTTAGCAGTTTAATTGGAGTTCACCTGATAATATTCACAGATTTTTATATAGTCGATCAAATAAACTTAAACTTTTAAAAATGCAACAAACATTTGTTTTGGCCCAAACTACAAAAACAAACAAATTTAAAATCGTTTTAGTAGGTTTTGCTCAAGTTGCACACTAGTTTGGTTATGTAAACATGTCATTATAACTATATTGTATAAATATTATTACAAAGGAAACTAAATGATATAACAGGTGATTGTCCTCTGAGTGCACCTGAAAAGACATGAATGACACTTATCATAAAGCTTGAAGCATACAGTTCTTTGTGATATATATATATATATATATATATATATAATTTGTAAAATAAAGAGTTGCAGGTTAAGGAAACACTAACCGGCATGTGATAAAGTTACCGCGGGCCCTGGTGCAGATGAAAAGAAAAATAGAAAGATCGATAGGAAACTAGAACAGACAGAAATAAGGTGCGCGCTGCTGATGCACTCGGTAGGCAAATGCCTGCGAGAGTGCAAATTGCTTCTGCGCTATGCGCTGCTTCAGCTCTCAATGCGTGTGCGATGGGGGGAAAAAAGTCTCCCCGCATCCATCACGGTCTGGATCATATCATGTGCGCGCTGCATTATTTCCGCATAGTAATGATCTTTATATCGCGGATCAAGTGCAGTGAGGTGTAAAATTAATAATGAGTCATATACAGTAGCTTACCTTGTCATTGCTAGGGTTGACAGGCATTTTGCTGATAAACCTCCTAAACTCCGGCAATAAATCCAACTCCAGCAACAGTAAATACACAAGTTTACCGCTGATTTTTCTCCCGCTGCTGCTGCAGTGACGTGGATTCCGGGCGCGATTTCCTTTTTCTTTTTTTCGTTGCATTTCCTTATACATTTAATTTTTACTCAGTAACGCATATGTAGCAAAGTACAATACTTTAGGCAAATCATACTTCAGTAAAAGTAAAATTACAGATTTTAAACATTACTCTAAAAAGTACAAATTCTCAAAAAAACTACTTGAGTACAGTAACGTGAGTAAATGTAATTCGTTACTTTCCACCTCTGGTTTTGAGGATGTTATTTGGTATTTCTCAGAAAAAGTTGGGAACTTTGCTGTTTATGCAGGAAAGGGAGCTCTTTGACTTCGTCCAACTTATCTTAAAATGTGTTTGAAGATGAACAATGGTCTCAGGTTTGGAACAACATGAGGGAGAGTACTTAACAGAATTTTCAACTACTAAAAGAATCGATATTGGCTAAATAAAACAAAAAGAATCTGCCTTTAAGAGATTTGTTTGAAACAGCCAATGATTAGGGTGATTTGCATTCTATCAGTCAAAAAAGGATGTGAAAAAGCAATAATTTTGTGCCGTGTAAACAAAATGTCTCTTGTATGGCGTTGCTTCGAATTCAGTGGCAATGTTGACAAAACCGCAGTTTGTAAGCTCTGCGATGCTACAATATCACAAGTGAGTCTTCTGCTAAAAGGTTTAACACAACTGATCTGATTACACATCCTAAAGCTGACAAAGGAAAGCATTTGACCAGTTCAGTCAAGACTATTATGAATCGGTAATAATTCAAAAGAGTTGCTTAAAGTTATATTTTTAAATTAAATTTTGAAAATTTAACAAAGGTAATTTGTAATTGGATTTTTGTGTTTCTATTTATCCAGTCACTTGGAAAAGTATGATGATTTGGAGAAAATGGTTTTTATTAGTTTTTTGTAAATTGTGAAATTTTTATTAATGTAAAAGTAAATTTAAAAGGCAGAACTGCTAACAGTACCTGCGGATTTTATTCTTAGTTGTTTAATCGGCCATGTTTATCAGCTGGGAATAAGGGCACCTATGATGAAAAGAAGCTGAAGCTGTTTGGACATAACTGTGTAGGTGTGGTGTCCACAGTCATATTGGGGTGATATAAAGACAATAAGTCAACTTTTTTAATTTACCGCGGTTAAAATAGGATCCAAATCCCTCCCATTTTGGGGCCCAGTGATATAGGAGTGTGGTTTTCCCAGCCACCGATTTGATTGACAGCCACTTATTAACATGTCTTCGTAGTAACTTTTATAATCATATCAACAAGACAAGCAACTGGGATAAAAATATCAGTTCAGCTCTCTGTACTTATCATTAAATGTGATCAAGAATTAGTTTTACATTTTAAAACATTTTTAAAACAGTCCATGTTTGTAATAAAGACAGTAAAATCACTGTAATTCATCACCACAGCTGCGTGTCAGTACAATTATAAAACAAGATGCTTCAATCCCAGTTTGTGGGCATTAAATCAGGTTTATTTTGTACATTAACATAACCGACATCCATACAGTAGTGGACATTAACATGTAGTTTTAGTAGTTGAACGTGTAAGCTGGACAATTATTTTTAACAGTTATAGCAATCAGAAATCTTATGTCAAATCAGCACTGTTTTTCTGTATTTTTGTTCAAGTAAAAGAAGCCCTTGTAGAAGTCCAAAAGTCTATCCAAAACATGCAGTCCTGGTGGTCCTCCAGGAACGTTATTGAGAAGCACTGGTGTAAAGTACTCATTCTTATGTATCCCCGTGTTCTGTCTCAGGTAAAGCTGTATTTCACCAAGACCGTGGAGGAGCCCTCAAACTCAGAAGCAAGCACTTCAACTTCTGTCACTCCGGACGTGAGTGATAATGAACCCGATCACTACCGCTACTCAGACACCACTGATTCTGACCCGGAAAATGAACCTTTTGATGAGGAGCAGCACGCACAGATTACAAAAGTCTGAACTTATTTTGGCATCTACATACACACACACACACACACACACACACACACACACACACACACACACAAACAAAATGAATACATGCCGGACAAAAAAAACAAACTTTAAAAAAAACAAGACAAACCAACCAACACCAGTGAAATAAAAAAAAAGGATAAAACTTGAAAATAAACTGAAGAGAAAAGGACCCTTCCTCCCGCAGCTTGAGGACAGTCCTGTCGAACGCCATCGCTCTCAGACGAAGAAGAAATCCTGACCAATATATTGTTTTACTTCATTTTAATTGATGAATTTCACGCGTGGAGAACGACATCGTTGCCTGAGGTTGGCGGGAGGGTCCTGTAGCTATTCTGTGTATATATAAAAAAAAATCCCTTTTTTGTGTCAAAGACGATAAAAATCTAGGCAATCAGGCTAGGAGAGGAGAGGGGAGTGGAGGAGAGGAAGAGCAGACCACACATCTCTCCTTCTCCCTGTCTTCATCCGGGCCAGTGCTGCAATCACCCTCTCCGCCTCTCCCTCGCTCTTTCCCTCCTTACTGTGAATGCTTTTCGTGCTGTCCACAGGCGCAAGACCTTTCGCCCCTTTCTGCGCGCTCTCCGCTGCTGTACAGAGTCCTGAGGATTTCGTGCAAATGCTACAGTGTGCAAACGTTCCTTTCCCTCCCTCTAAAACCTCACTTCTCGTCCTGTCCCTACTCGTTCCCACTCCACCCTCACCCACCCCACCCCCACTGTGTATAACGATAAATTATGCAGAAAAACACGACATCCCATGTAATTGTCGATGTTTTTGTTTTCTTTTATTTTTTTCCTTTTTTATCCTAAGATAATAAAAAAATATAATACATGAAAGCGCAGGGAACCAGTGTTTGCAATAATGTTAACACTCAACATTTAAAGGACAAAAATTGGTGTGCATGTCATTGGAGTCAGTGTCCATGTTTAATAAATGCTATATGATGTGTTTTTATTAAAACAGAAGTGTCGGAACTCTCTTAAACGGTCGTCTGAGATCCATTCACAAAGGGAAATTGAGTTTAAGAACTGCAAACTGTGTCTTGTTGTGCGGGGAAACTGTATATAGAAGGGTTTTTTATTGATATTGGAGGTTGTTTATGGTCATTTTTACATTTTTTTTTAGCATTTATTCTATATACAACACTCAAGTCAAGGTCATTTTTAAATTTGAAAGATTTGACAACACAACAGCTCATCACTAAACTACTAATATCTGTTGTCATGCTGTCGGCCAGGGGTCATCAATCTTGGCCTAGGAGGGCCGGTGTCCCTGCATGGTTTAGGTCCAACTTGCCTCAACACACCTGCCTGGATGTTTCAAGTATACCTAGTAAGACCTTGATTAGCTTGTTCAGGTGTGTTTGATTAGGGTTGGAGTTAAAATCTGCAGGACACCGTCCCTCCAGGAACAAGTTTGGTGAACCCTGCTGTAGGCTATAATGTCACATCTTAAAGGTGCTGTATGTAGGTTTTTGACTCTTCTAAAGCATAAACATACCATACGATGTGTGCAGATATTTAAGAAACATCCCAAGTGAACATACTTGTTTAACTGAAAAACAATGCTGAAGTCAGATATTCTGCTTTGAAAATGTTTTTTTCGTGCCGGAACGCTGTCTTTGTTTAGGTAAAGTTAACATGCACAATGCCAGTTTAGCCAATTACATTTCAGCACCCCGGGTTGCCTTGTTGGAAAACAGCGTATTTCATTCATTCATTTATTCAGAAAGGCTCTGAAAGCATGCGTCTGTGACCAAAATGGACAGTATCAGACGTCAAAATGAGACCGATTCAGTTCCACATGAGGTTATTAATTAGCAAATTATTTAAATATTACGAACGTAAACATTAGGTGGGCAGGTTACATTGTAACCGCGTGTCCTAACAACACGCTTTGTGACAAGATATGCAGTGATGAGCAGTTTGGCTGTTTGCACCAGATGAAACACGACAGAAATGTAAATACAGCCATTCAGAAGCACAGAATATGCACTCACTCACGAAGCGGTAAGGTTTAGAATCTATTCAAACTCACATTGTTAGCATTTAGCACTGAATAAAACACAAGGTTTACCTGAGGTGATCACTGTCATAGGTTTCACATGTTCAGCTGTGAGAAATAGAAGCCGTTTCTAATATATCAATTTGAGGTGTTGGTTAGAACCAAAACTCCTTTTAATATGGAAAATATTCCCTCTATCGCGTGTCGTTGCTTTTATTTAGAGCACAGTTTAAATCATTTGCTCCTGTACTCAAACTGGCATCCCGTGCTTGCTTTTATTTGATCCAGGAGTGCAATACCTAGTTCAACCACTAGGAGTCAAACTTGCATACTGGTGCAGTAGGTGATGTGGGTAAATTCTGACCGGTTAGCATAATACCTTTGAAACACAGTCCTTACCCTGCCGTCCAAAGCCATGCCTCCTTAAATCACAAACATGCACATTAAAGATGACAGAGACTCACTAGACCCACATGTCATTCACCAGTTAGAAAACTTTACAGTACTTTATTATACTACAACTTGCAACAACAAACGGTATTATATCTAGCATGTTTTCAGTTGTGTAGCGAGCAAAATTTGACAATGCAATATTTCATGCATGCAAGAATTGCTGGGCTCACTCTTTCGCGCGCTTTGTCCTAAAGTGACTACTGTATGCTTAGGGGTTGGCCGGCGGGGTGCAGGAATTACACTTATTACTAAGCCATACTTGCAAGCTGTTTCAGACCGAATATTCAAAGTAGCATGGTAAACAATATTTTATGACCGCGTCACAGGTCAACATTTTTCAAAAATGAAGCAATGTGAATATAAAACCAACTTCAGCTCAGTAAAGCAGGCTAGGCGCAATAGCGCTATTCATTTATGTTTTGTTGTAAACTAAATAAAAATTATTGATACTGTAAAAGGCCTTATGAAACTGAAAATAGTTACATCAGTCTTTCGATGAAAGATTTCAGGAGCTGAACAACACTTCCATGCGTATAACCCATTCTTAACACAACCCAATCTACATCAGCTTTGCATGACTGAAAGAGTTTTAAAACAGAATATTACCTGTCTAAAAGAAACACTTCAGCCATGTCATCCTCACTCCAGCATGCAAAAGTAACTCCAATATTGATTCAGGATTCAGAAAAGTTTCAATTCAGCATATGTTTTTACCGCTCGCTCTCTGGTGTCCAGGTGAATGCAGCACACACGCAAACGATGGAACTGCGTGAACGCCAACGGTTGCGCAAATGTACAAATCTACATTTGTTGACAGACAGTTTGGGCTTCTTATCAGAATTAATCGGCTCGACAAATTTTAATTGGAAGAACATGTTAAGCCTTATGCCGCACCCAGAATATAAAAATACATATAAACACATTTAGATCATTTACTTTAGTCATTACCAGTGGAATGTGAAGAGACTTTCAACCAGCACAACCAAAAATGTTTGTGTTTTTTTTTTATATAAAAAAATGCACCTTTAACTGATTTAAAATGATAGATATTATTAAAAGTAACAAAATATTACTCCACTTTGTAAAAGTATGGGGATGGTGAGGCTTTTCAGTCTTATGTTTTGATTTGCCAAACAATTTTAAATGGCTGCTTTCTTTAAAAATGTTTTCAAATATAAATTATTCTTGGAATGGCAAAGCTGAATTTTGCACAGCCTTGGCCAGCAGTCCTTAGCATGTTCTCAACAGTCTAAGTGTGAATTGTCTGTGGCTAAAAAAGGTCTTGAATCCTTTAAATTTGCCTTTATAAGGCCCTGGCATATACTCAGTTCCATGTGATTTCAGCAAGCTGCCAATTCGCACTGTATGGGAAGATTACATGTGATGTAAAGCCAAAGCTCACAATTTCTGTGCACACAGCATACAGTCTAATTGTTCAGCAGCAATTTGACTGCTCGCACTATACATGTGAAAATCAAGGTCACACCTTCTCTTTTTTGTTTAATGGTGGTTGGCAAATAGTGCCAATGGTGGTGGCAAACCAGCACATGGTACATTTATGCTACCATATGGGAACGTGTGAAGCTCGGGGTGAAAAAAAAAAAGCAAAACTTTTTTTACCCCACGAATCATATCTGGAATATCTCACAAATTGAGCAGAAAATTATACACTTTTCATTGCTTCTGTACTTTCTGGAATATGTCCTTTAACATGGCACCCGCATGATCGCAGAAGAGTGTGCATGTTTGTTTTTGTTTTCATGCAGATGCATTGAGGGCACAAATGCCAAATTCAACTCAATCTGTTCGTAGTTCTGATTCAAATTTGGGATTTTCTCACGATGGCCGACCAAATTTTCTGACATGTCAGAAAGTCATCAAACCATACTGATTGCCCGACAAGAGAGGCTCTCTGTCCTCCCTGTACACTGCATGAACAGTATGACAAAAGCTGAATTTCAGCCCGAGAGTTGCAGAAGTCAGAATTTGTCTCAAAATCTGATGAAAATCATCGGTGCACAAACCTTTTAAAGAAATATGTTATTATTACTCAATAAATGTTGCTGTCATTGCTATTTCCCCTCAAATAATTCCCCCAAAACCAATGAGTGGTATAGAAAAATACAGAATACAACAGTTATATTGGCTGTTGATTTATCAGAATCTGCCAATTTAAAAAGGACTGCATCTCTGTCCAAGTCTTTTTGACCCTGAATATATGCTTAAGTTTTGACAGTAGTTTTCTAATGATCCCCAGGTTGACATTTATAAGTCTCCCCCTGGGTTTCTTTTCCACACATTGTGCTCCCTCTGTAATCTTGCTTTTGTCAGGAGTGGAGGGTGCATTTCACATCATTACTGCCACTTTAATGCAGTGTATAATACATATCTGAAACGGGGTCTTCTATTGGTTTTCCAGGTTGAGGATATTTTTAGATTGACATAAATGATGCAAATCCCTGTGATGGGCTTAGGCACAGCACTTCAGTGGTCTGAAGCAGATGTCGGTTCAGGCAGCTATTCAGAGCTTAGTGCTTTGCTATAGCTACTGAAAATTGACTCTTATAATTACAGTTCTAAAATAAATAATCTGGATAGTTACTGTGCGAGTCGGCGATCTGACTACCCTGTATGTAATTGTCCAGCTGTAATGCTGTAGATTTCTGCAGTCATTAGATTAGAGCTCACAGACATGGAGGCAAATATTAATCTCATAACAAAGAGAAGAGGACGTAGAGATGTAATCCGCTCCTTTTCTCATCTTCTGTGTTTCTTTTTTGATTTTGCTCTTGGTGGATTTTATGCCCCCTTGTCCAGTCGCTCCATGCTGGCGAGTATCTTTTACTGATGTTGATAGAAACATCAATCTAGACTCTCGGTCGCTAATGATGTAGACGGGAACTGTCTGTAATTGGTCGCCCATCTGGGAGTCATAGAAACCAGCCCTGAATGACCAATGAGGCGCTTGTTCTTCTCTGTCGGCAAGCATGTTTTCTTTCATCAGGCAGAGGTTCAGTCACCAAGAACGGCTACGCCTCCAGTTTACATCTTAGAAGTCGGTGCTGATGCAATGCTGTGACAATGTGGCAACCGCTGTGGCTACTTAATCTCATTTTTTAGGGATTTTAAAAGCAACTTTATAGAGCAAATATGATTTGGGAAATTCCCTTTATAGCTTTGACTTGAGGGTGTTCTTTTAGTTAAGTGTAATATTAGCTAGTTCAGTAATGAAGTTTGCACTGCGCCCTTTTTTGGTGCATTCATCTAGTTAATATTATTCAGAAGGTCATGATTCGCACTCATTAAATAATTACTTTGTATAGCTTTGCTTTACATCCCCTAAGCATGTAAAGTAAAGCTATACGAAGTAATTATTTAATGAGTGCGAATCATGACCTTCTGAGTAATATTAGCTAGTTTAAAATTGACTCTTAGTTTGGAAAGTATTCGCTACATCTGGCAACCCTTCGTTTACACTGTTGCACTGTATGAAAGTAATCTGGGCAAATTTGCTGTTAGAGCACAGCTGTGCTATGTTTGGATTAGACCCAGAATGAAACAGGAAGTAGGGATTAACTGGCCTGGGTGGCAGGTTCTGCATTTCTTTAAAAGAGCTCAACAGCCGCTGAGAAAAGAAGGGAAGTGTATTTTTGTGTATTATGATATGTTTTCATTATTAGTAAACATAGCTGTGGTTGGAGAAAAAATAAAGTGTTAGTCTAGTTTCCAACCTTCTTAGCTGACAAAAGGGAAATTGTGGGTTTAATACATTTAGCCCAATTATTAATAATCTAGTAATTTATTATTAGTCTGAGAAATGTTGATTATAAAAAAACCTTTAAAAGTGTATGAGGCCAAATATTGGAGAATTCACAAGCAGAAATTCTGCTGAAAAGAAATCCTAATAGGCCGAAGATTTGTACAGTATCTTATTGCAGCTTGAATTGTCCCAAGAGGCCGTCTAAACCACACGTAGAGCAACTAGTCACAGTTGAGGATGAAAACATCTGTCTATTATCTATTAAACACAAACACTATGCATACTGTAACTGTGTATAATATATATTTAAAAAATGTTTCACAATTATGTTTCAGCACATTCTGTTGTGATAGTGTTATAGTCTACAACACGAGAAAGCCAAAGTACAGGGATTGGACAATGAAACTGAAACATCTGGTTTTAGACCACAATAATTCATTAGTATGGTGTAGGGTAGGGGTGCCCAAACTTTTTGTAATGAAGGGGAAAAAATACAAATATCTGAGAGCCATGGGCCGAAGATAAACATACCAAACTATTTTTCAATAAAGTTGCCATGGGTAATATGTTTAAAAATAAATAGAAAACATGACTTTGAATCTTATTGCAATAAACACAAACAATCACATTTCTAAGACAGTGGAGTTCAATGCTGAATATACTAGTCAAGCAGCATCTGCCTTTGATTTGCTTTGCTCACCAAAGCCTCTGAATTGTCCTTTATCCATCGGGTGCCAGTATGTACATTTTAAACTAAATTACAGCATTTAAATGAAATATTTAATTTCAGTTAGCTTTTTTGTAGCTTAACAATTAAAGGAACAAATAAAAGGTTACATTTAAATTTGAAATGGCAATCTCTAAATTACATGCCGATTATTCTCCCTCTTCTAAGATGGGATGATGGGCCATATCAAAGGTTACCATGGGCCAACTTTGGCCCATAGGTCCTAGTTTGGGCATCTCTGGTGTAGGGCCTCCTTTTGTGGTCAATCTTGCTGTGTGTATGGGTGCATTATCATCCTGATACAAAGCACCGCTTTCTTGTTACAATGTTTGAACCATTGGGTGCACATGATCCTCCAGAATGGTTTGGTAGTCCTTGGCAGCGACGTGCTTATCTAGCACAAATATTGGGCCTAGGGAAAGCCATGATATTGCAGCCCAAACCATCACTGATCCACCTCCATGCTTCACTCTGGGCATGCAACAGTCTGGGTGGTATGCTTCTTTGGAGCTTCTCCACACCTTAACTCTCCCAAGTGTGGGAAAAGATAGTGATGGTGGACTAGTAAGAGAACAATACAGATTTCATATTGTCCACAGGCCAAGATTTTTGCTGCTGGCACCAATGAAAACAACGAGTGACCAAAGATTTGGCTATTGCAGCCTGACCATGTATATTGACCCTGTGGAGCTCCCAACGAACAGTTTTGGTTTAAACAGGAGTTTAGAACTGCACATTTATTTCTGCACAGAGTTGGTGGTTTTATGTTTTTTGTATACAATCCGGCCTAGTACCTGAACATCCCTTTCAGACAGCTTCCTCTTGTGTTACTCCTGTTGGATGTGGTTCATTCTTGATTGTATGCTGACATTACCCTGAATCTCGTAATTGATACATTACAAAGACTTGCTGTATTGGTCACAGATGCACCAGCAGGACATGCATCAACAATTTGTCCTTTTTTGAACTCTGATTTGTCACTCAATGTTGTGTGCACTGCAATATTTCAAGCAAAACTGCTTGAAGACTGCTATTACCATGCTAATTAAACCTTCACACTCTGCTCTTATGAAGACTGGCACCAGGCTGGTCAAATTTAGCCATGAAACTGCCAACATTAAATTGGCCAGTGTTTCAGTTTCATTAGCTACGTTTCCATTCACCTATTTTTGTGCACATTTTAGATATGCGCAGAAAATAATTGTTTACATTGCGCATACATTTTAAATGCACAACTGAGTAGCATAAACTTTTTATTCGATAAGAAAAGTTGTGTATAAACTACGATGGAAACACTTTTACCGAACAAATTCCAGTATCTGCATTAACAAAAAGGTCATGTGATTTTGTTATAAGATCATGTGAATGGACAAACCAGCAGACTGAGCAATTAAATTCAATTCACCTTTATTTGTATAGCGCTTATTCAATGTAGATTGTGTCAAAGCAGCTTCCTGAGCACACTGTAAAACATCTGAAATGATGTGTGGTCATTCTAAAATGCCTTAACCATCTCAGTATTAGTGTTATTATATTATTAATGACCTTCAGAACTGTCAAAAGCGGCTGTGCTCTGCGTCTCACGCCTTCAGACGCTACCGCACATTCACTGCATGTCAGGATTGGCTTCTGAAGTCATTTATTAAATAAAGAACAGATTCACGCAGCTTCTCCTACCACAGTAAATTCAGTTTATACTGTTGATATTTGCCGCCAGTTAATCAGAAAGTGATGATTTTGTTCTCTTTGAGTCGTTGGAGGAAAACACTGCTTTATTTGTACATCTTTTATGCAATAATCTAGGTTTGCGCATAAAGTTAATTCACATTTTTGGATGGAAACATAGCTTATGTCCAACCCTTGTCTTTAAACAAGTGTTAAGTCCACTTAAAAAAATGTTTTATCTCACAGTTATATTTTAAATTGAAGTAGAAAAATAACAATACATATGCATATCCTAATAAGAATAGATGTTGCTTTAATCCTTATAACAGTTTTATTAAATTTGTTTTATTTCATTTAAATAATCTAGCTCCTGTTTATCTAACCAACCTTCTGTCTCGCTACAACCCAACCCGCTCTTTACGATCTCAAAACTCAGGGCTTCTAGTAGTACCTAGAATAGCAAAATCGAGTAAAGGAGGTCGAGCCTTCTCATTTATGGCCCCTAAACTCTGAAATAGCCTTTCTGATAATGTCCGAGGCTCAGACACACTCTTGCAGTTCAAAACTAGATTAAAGACCTATCTTTTTAGCAAAGCATACACTCAGTGCATTACATAGCGGTATGACGCATGATGTGCCCCACACAGGATTTAGCTTTTTGTTTTTATACACTATGAACAGCAGCTACGCTAATCATCTCCTTATTCTGTATTTCCACCTGGGGGTACTCATCCCGAGACCCTCAGACTATGCAGCGCCACTGATGCGATCCAAGCGACGAGATGATCCCAAGGTTTTCATAATCCTGGACCAGGCCGTATCCTGAGCAGCTGCTGTGGTGGTCATGGAAGAGTGGAGAGCATGAGACTGATTCCTGTGACGAGTCTTCACTGAGGTCCAGCTTCCTGCGCCTAGACTGCAGCTCTGCACAAGACGTTTGGCCATAGGAGAAATGGTCGTGCCCAACTGAGCCTGGTTTCTCTTGAGGTTTTTTTTAATCTTCACTTTTGCCAATTGGTGAAGTTTTTTCCTCGTCGCTGTCGCCACTGGCTTGCATGGTTTGGGATCTGTAGAGCTGCACATCGATGGATTTGCTCTTCAGTGTTTGGACTCTCAGTAGTGAATATTAACCCACAATGACCTGAGCTAAACTGAACTGAACTTAAACACTGAAAACTGGACTGACACCGTTTCAATTCACTATGTTCTTCTATGTGAAGCTGCTTTGACACAATCTATATTGTATAAGCGCTATACAAATAAAGATGAATTGAATTGAATTGAATTTAAGACATGATGGTGCTCACTGATGGAGCCTGATGCCCTGCATTCTTCTAATTTTAACAGTTTTTTCTGCCATTTTGTGATAAAATAGTAAACAGTTACACTAAATAATGACCAAAACTCATTCATTCATTCATTTTCCTTCGGCTTAGTCCTTTTATACATCAAAGGGGTCGCCACAGTGGAATGAACCACCAACTTATGCAGCATATTTTTTACACAGCAGATGCCATTCTAGCTGCAACCCAGTACTGGGAAACATCCATACATTCACACACATACACTACGGCCAATTTTACTTATTCAATTCACCTGTACTGCATGTCTTTGGACTGTGGGGGAAACCGGAGCACCCTGAGGAAACCCACGTGAACATGGAGAACATGCAAACTCCACAAAGAAATGACAACTGGTCAAGTCGGGACTCAAACCAGCGACCTTCTTGCTGTGAGGCAACAGTTCTAACCACTGAGCCACCGTGTCGCCCATGATCAAAACTCATGAATACAAATGTATTACTTGTGTTACTTTTAACTTAAGTTAATTAGGTTTCAGTGGTGGAAAGAGTACTGAAAAATCATACGTATGTAAAAGTACCATTCCTTGCCTAAAAATGTAGTGCAAGTAGAGTAAAAGTATCTGTTGTAAATATTACTCAGAGTAAAAAGTAGCCCTTTCAAAAGTACTCAAGAGTGAAGAGTGAGTATTATGCTGTGAAAAGCTCATGCATTTACATGTAAATTGTGGATGTGTGTAAACGTAACATTCTGTAGTGCATTTAGGGCACAATATCATAAGACCTTAATAGTAGATTAGATTTAGGTTGTGACATCAAGTGACCAAAATTCAATGTCTAGCCAGCTTCTAAGGATGTTATTTTGATCACCAATAACACTGTCAAATGACACTGATGTTTGGTTTATTTTTAGGTTGTGCTGTAAAGCGACCAAAATCCAACATTCAGCCAACATCTTAAACCAACCTCATGTTGATGTCAAATAATGACATTTATTCATCAGGTATGGCAACCAAAATCTGATAGACGTCATAGTTGTAATGTCCACACAATGTGAAGCTTTAACATTATTAGATGTTGATACTTTGTTGATTTTAGGTTGGACTTGGACATCGGCATGATGTTTAGTTCTGATGTCAACCCGATTTTCGTTTTCGAACAAAATGCAACGTCCCCATGACGTTAGGGTACAATGTCAATCTGACATCATGTTGACGTCCTGTGCCTGCTGTGTGTTTAAAGGTGCAGTAGGTGATCTCCCAAAATGCTAATCGGTTAGGATATTATCTTTGGACGGCTGAGGAGAGACTGGGTTTCAAAGCCACGCCTTCTGAATTTGTGAATGTGCGCATCGCGACATGACAGTGTTCATGTCATTCGCCAGTTAGAAATGTAGTTAGTGGTTGGCTGGCGGCGTGCAGGAATTACACTTGTTACTAAGCCACACTTGCATGCTATTTCAGAGCGTATATTCAGATTAGCTTGGTAAACAGTATAGGGAGGCTTTCATTCTTCAAAAATGAACCAATGTGAATATAAAAGCAGGCTAGGCAGGCTAGCGCTATTCACTTGTGTAATCGACATTATCGATACTGTAAAAAGCCTTAAAGGCAAGGCAAGTTTATTTATATAGCACATTTTATACACCGTGGCAATTCAAAGTGCTTTACAAAAACAGGAATAAAAAAGACAACTGTAAGAAAAAATAAAAACATAATAAAAAAACTGATAAAAATGTGTTAAAACAGGTTGTAAAAGAATGAAAAAGGAGAGAAAAACAATAGTGCGATCTGTTGGACGTAGCACAGTGCTCATTCAGTAAAGGCACAGCTTAACAGATGTGTTTTCAGTCTGGATTTGAATGTGCCTAATGTTGGAGCACATCTGATCATTTCTGGAAGCTGATTCCAGCAGCGAGGGGCGTAGTAGCTGAAAGCTGATTCACCCTGCTTTGACTGAACTCTTGGAATTTCTATTTTATATGATCTTAGAGATCTGAGTGTTCTATTAGGATTGTATTTCAGTGAGCATATCTGTAATGTATTGAGGTCCTAGACCATTTAGTGATTTATAGACAAGTAATTGTAACTGGGAGCCAGTGTAAATGAGGACAGGTGTGATGTGCTCTGATTTCCTGGTTCTGGTCAGAATCCTGGCCACAGCGTTCTGGATGAGCTGCAACTGTCTGACTGTCTTTTTGGGAAGGCCCGTGAGGAGGCCGTTACAGTAATCCACCCTGCTGCTGATAAACGCATGAACAAGTTTCTCTAAGTCTTCACTGGAAACAAAGCATCTGATTCTTGCAATGTTTTTGAGATGATAGTATGCTGATTTACTAACTGCTTTGACATGACTATTGAAACTCAGATCTGACTCCAGAGTCACACCAAGATTCTTGAACTTATTTTTTGTTGTTTGACCTTTAGAGCCAAGGTACGCATTCACCTTGAGAACCTCATCTCTGTTCCCAAACACAATGACTTCAGTTTTCTCTTTGTTTAACTGAAGAAAGTTTTAGCACATCCAACTGTTCATTTCATCAATGCATTGGCAGAGGTTGTCAATAGGGCTGTAGTCATTGGACAATAAGACTAAGTAGATCTGAGTGTCATCAGCATAGCTGTGGTAGGAAATTTGGTTCTTTCTCATTATTTGGCTCAGAGGGAGCATATAAAGGTTGAACAGGAGAGGTCCCAGAATCGAGCCTTGTGGCACTCCACATGTAATTAAAACTGAAAATGGTCACATCAATCTTTTGCCAGAAGATTTCAGTGGCTGAACAACACTTCAGTGCATATAACCCATTCATAACAACACAATCTACATCAGCTTTGGGGGACTAAAATAGTTTTAAAACAGAACATTACCAGACTAACAGAAATACTTCAGCCATGGTGTCGTTCTTCCTCCAGCGTGCAAAACTAACTCCAAAATTGATTCAGGATTTTAAAAAGTTTCAATTCAGCATTTAATTTTACCGTGACTGTCGTGTGTGCACATGATTGTGCGGCGCGCATGCAGACGTGAACGCACTAATGCCGGATATGTGTAAACAGAGGTGCGCAGAAGCCCAAATCTACATTTGTTGACAGACAGCTTGGGCTACCTATCGGAATTATGGGAGATGCCGGCCCGACAATATTTATTTGGATGCACATTTTTTTTGTTTTATGTTTTACCCAGAATATAAAAATACATATAAACACATTTAGATCATTTACTTTAATCATGTGAAGAGACTTTCATCCAGCACAACAAAAAATGTTTTCAAAGACAAACCTATTGCACCTTTAAGGCCATTTTGGTCCTCATACAGTAAACATCCATCATCTTCTCATCAGTGACATGCATCTAAACAGTCTCTGGGTCATTATGCGTGACATCTGGTTGGACTCTTTTTAATGCTTTCAGACTGTTTTCTGCAATTATAAATTGCCCATGTCTTGAGGTAATTCATTATGATGTGATTTACATTCTATGTGCAATTTGATTGGACTGGAATCACAGGACTGATTTTTCTAATCCATAGCAAAGAAAAAAATTAAGCAGTTGCTGCAGATCAAAGGAAAGTAATAGAGTAAAAGTACCAATACTGCACTACAAATGTACTCAAGGGAAAGTACAAGTACACATTTTAAAAATTACTTAGTGAATCACAATTCCTGAGGAAAACTACTCGCAGTAATTTGAGTATTTGTAATCTGTTACTTTACACCACTGTTAGGTTTTAACAAAAATGTTTGTTTTACAAAGTTAAAGTTTATATTTTACTTAGTTTGATGCAAGTTGAGATGACTAGAAAAGTTAATTTGATTCAACTAAAGAATAATTCAACAAGATTTCTAAAATCTGCATTGTCTGTGAGCACTGTGTGTCAGGCAGCTATGTAAACTTGCTGAGAGCAAAAAAATAGTTTAGCATTAAGCCCTGTTCATCAGTGATTTGATTCATGTGTTGCTCCGTGTGAAAGGGCCTTAACTGGTATTGAACCTGGAATAATCCTTTGAGATCTGTCAAGCTCAAAACATCATGCTTTTCTGTTTGTGGACAGCACACCAGCTCACTCCAGTGTCAATAAATAAACGCCGCCTCTTCAGGTTTCTATGAGTGAAGCGAGTAGGTTACCTGTACAGATGTAGGATGTTTCGTAGTCTCTGAAGGGAAAGCAGCTCAGCACTTACTTCCAGAGGAGCTGTGGAATATACCGAGGGCTCGGTTTTGCAATGTATGGATGTTTGTATTCAGTGTGTGCGCTCTTTCATTTTAAAGAGCGCTTGATTAGACAGAATCCCGAGGGGAAAGGATTAGAGGATTATGGTGTGTTTTCCCCAGAGACGATCGGCCACGCTAGACCGGGCGAACATCCGTCACAGCCAAATTAATACAGGGCTCAGATAACAGACACCAACACTTCTCATATCAGCGCCGAGGAGTGTGTCCTCTCCATGAACCCGGCTTACTGTCACACATCTCATATGTGCACAAAAGCGATCATAAAGTGGTCTGAAATGGCTTAGAGTCGACCCTAGATTATAAAAACTGCCAAAAACCTTCTCAGTCTTTGTTGATGTGACACATTAACACGTCATGATATAAGCACACACACACACACACACACACACACACACACACACACACACACAC
>CAIGQZ010034880.1:16609889-16631387 GCA_903798205.1 Danio tinwini
CACACACACACACACACACACACACACACACACACACACACACACACCCACACCCACACGTGCATTAATACCCAACGGCGCGCACACACATAAACACACAGACATAAGGATAGCAGCAGTTATAAACTGGATGTAAATGTTGCTCTAGTTTTCATCTTCATTTTTAAGCTATACCTTTTTAAAGGAGCCAGTAGATAATACCACTCAAGGTTATTTTAGTAATCAAAGACTAAAACTATTAGTTGAAAAACATTTTCAATAAATAAATAAAAAACGAAACAAAACTAACAACAGTCACAAAAAAAACTAACTGAATATAATAATAATAATTTTCATAATTAATAAGCACTCATGTGGCAGAAAATCGGACATGTAGCTGTTTATAGAAGTAGCCCTACCGATTTTACAATCAAACACGCAGTATTACATACAAAAACTGTGTTTCCTTAAACTAAACGTGTTCTACCTGTTCTTTATTTGCCAAAAAAACTTAATACTGTAACTCAATTAGAATTTTAACTTAAAATCTAAATGTTCAGTTAACTGTAATTAACTACATATACAGTATGCTTTTCTTAATTTTCCATCATTTTTAGTAATAATTATAATAATTCCTTACATTTACATAGCACTTTTCTGCACACTCAAAGCGCTTTACACATTTTTGGGGGGAATCTTTATCCACCACCAGTGTGCAGTATCCACCTGGATGATGCGACGGCAGCCATATTGCGCCAGATTGCACACCACACACCAGCTAATTGGTGAAGAGGAGATAGAAGGTGCATCCCAGATCGCACACTTATGCACTATTCTACGCCATTTTGTATTATAAATAGTGTAAGTAGTGCGTTCACACTGAAAATTAAAAATAATAAGTGCACTTTAATTACCCGGAGGATGCTCTTATTCAACTGTTAAAATGAAGTGTGGGATGATGGACACTTCACACACTGTTGCCGCAGAGCTATCGGGCACTGACGTTAGATTACATTATTTATTTTGGATTGTGAAAGCAAAATTCTCCTACCAGAGTGATTATACCGCTTCCCAATGGTGAATGTGGTTATACTCATGGCAGGTATTATTTGGTACTTTGGCCATTTATTTCACTAATTTGGCATCCTTCATATGTCATCTGGGAAACGGTTTGAATTTCCGCTTAGTAAAAAAACCCATTAGTGTTCCATTTGGGACGACACTACATGCATATACTATGCTGTTGAGTGTGCAGGTGTATAAGTACATAGTGTATAGTGTGCTATTTGGGATGCAGCTATAGTGATGAAGGATGGTTTGGAGGCCAGTGGGTACATTTGGCCAGGATGCCAGGGTTAAACCCCTACTCTTTTTTCTTTTTTTGAAGGACACCCTGAGATTTTTAATGACCACAGAGAGTCAGGACTAGGCATGGGCCGGTATAAGATTCTGACGGTATGATAACCTTGGATAAAAATTTCACGGTTTCACGGTATTATGGTATTGTGATTACTGCTCTAAATATATTCTTACTAAAACTTTTTTCCCCTTGAAATTGATATTTGATATTTTGGAACAATAAACATGTCAGGCTAAACAATTCAAATGAATCATTGACTTCTGCTGTCTTCATTAGTTTCTAAAACACAGATTTCTATACATCTTAAAATGACATCTTTTGATATTTTTTCTGCTGGAGGTTGGTTTTTAAAAGTTGTCTTAAAAAAAGTTAATAAAAAATTACACATACCTTAGAAACGGTATTACAGAAAATTTTGACGGTTTTAAAACCTTGAGTTTTCCAAACCGCGGTATACCTTAAAAACGGTTATTGTCCCATGCCTAGTCAGGACCTTGGTTTAACATCTCATCTGAAAGACGGCACTCACTGAGCAGTATAGAGTACCTACTGGAGCATTAGGATCCACACAGATTGAGCACCCCCTGCTGATCTCACTAACACCACTTCCGACAGCAACCTTGCTTTCCCATGTGGTTTTCCATTCAGCTACTGACCAGGCACAGTCCTGCTTAGCTTCTGTATGCGACTATGTAAGAGTGCTAGCTGCCGGTATTACTTTGATTCATTACATTTGTATGGTTTTGGATTCAAGCAGTGTCTGTTCAACAAATAAATTATTTTTATGACTGGGTGTTGCTCAAGAGTTAATGCAAGCTGTGCAAAAACACTAACCTTTGCTTTGGTCGACATGAAATGTGTTCTGTTAATTCTGCTAAACTAGAATTACTAAAACTGAAACTATATATTATATATAAGATATTCACACCAAATAAAAAGTCATCTAAAACTAACAAAAAACATTAATGAAACAAACTAACACAGCTGAAATGTAGAGCAAATTGAAATATGATATAAAAATAAAAATAAAAAATAAAAACGCAAAACTGTGATAACCTTGAAGATCACCTTATAAAGACACAAGCACAAAAAGCTGGTACTGTGTTTGGCTTTGAAGTATGAGGAAACATGTTGCTAAGGAACATCTATTGTTACAAATTTAACTTGTGAAAAAAAATGGCCTTTCCTAACTTGTAATGCTTGTGGTGAAGGCAATGGCTTCATCTGACAGTTTTCTAGCAGCTGATAATGACAAAGATGACTGAGTTGAGGCTGTTGTTTTGTGGTTTCCATGTCAGCACTTTGCCACGTCTGGGTAAGAAAGTGAGAAACAATGTATGTAGAAAGTTTATGACCTTCAAAGGTGTTAGATTTACTGTGTCACTTTCTGTTTTTACTATGTTGGCAGCATTGAGGATTATCAGAGTAAGAAAATCTTAGGCCAATTTATTTAGTACACTATGTTAAAACCTTTAACCCAAATATCTTATAGCGATCACATGGCAGTAACTCGGCTGTCCCCCACAGACAGAGCCAAATGATTTTTTTACCTCATGATTGTCTTACTTTATTATTGTAGTTTGCAGGATAAGAAATGTGGGCGGTGTGGTGGTGCAGTGGGTAGCGCTGTCGCCTCACAGCAAGAAGGTCGTTGGTTCGAGCCTTGGCTGGGTCAGCTGGCATTTCTGTGTGGAATTTTCATGTTCTCCCCATCTTGGCTGGGTGCTCCGGTTTCCCCCACAGTCCAAAGTTCACATGCAATATGGGTGAATTTGTAAGGCTAAATTGGTCGTAGTATGTGAATGAGTGTGTATTGAATGAGTGGTAGTATGTGAATGAGTGGTTGCAAAGGCGTTGCTTGGGTGTTCTTAGTGATTGCTAGGCGTTTGCTAAGTTGTTGCTAGGTGGTTGCTAATGTGTTCTAGGTCATTGTTAAGGGGTTTGCTAGGGTTTTCTGATTGATTGCTAGGCGGTTGCTAAGGCATTGCTAGGTGGTTGCTAAGGCAATGCTTGGTGGTTGCTAAGGTGTTGCTAGGCTGTTGTTAAGGTGTCCTAGGTCATTGCTAAGGTGTTGCTAGGTGGTTACTAGGGTTTTCTGAGTGGTTGCTAAGCCGTTGCTTAGTGGTTGCTAAGGTGTTGCTAGGCGGTTGTTACGGTGTCCTGGGTCATTGCTAAGGTGTTGCTAGGAGGTTGCCAAGGTGTTGCTTGGGTGTTCTAGGTCGTTGTTAAGGGGTTGCTAGGTGGTTACTAGGGTGTTCTGATTGATTGCTAAGGTGGTTGCTAAGGCAATGCTTGGTGGTAGCTAAGGTGTTGCTAGGCGGTTGTTAAGGTGTCCTATGTCATTGCTAAGGTGTTGCTAGGTGGTTACTAGGGTGTTCTGAATGGTTGCTAAGCCGTTACTAGGTGGTTGCTAAGGTGTTCTGAGTAGTTGCTAAGGTGTTGCTAGGAGGTTACTAAGGTGTTCTGAGTGGTTGCTAGGTGGTTGCTAAGGTGTTGCTAGGAGGTTGCATAGTTCTATGAACAAAGACTATAGAATACACCAGACATGTCGAGTGAAATGACTTTCCTTAAAGAGACATTGGTATGAATAATCATGTTGCTAGCATTCTAGCATAAATTATTATGTTGTTAACATATGGTTCTAGTATGAATTAGCATGTCGCTACTATGTTTATAGTAGGAATTAGCATGTTGTTAGTATGATTGATTAGTATGTTTGTTAGTATGTTTCTAGTATGAATTGGTATGTTCTTAGAATGTCCAATGTAAAGTCAATGGCAATTTTTTCAATTGAATCTATGGGACAGTTGCTAGGGTGTTGTAAGTGGTTTCTAGGGTGTGGCTAGTAAGTTGAAAGGTCATCAGTGATTGGCAGATTGGTAATCTGAGTTAAATAAGCCCAACCATAAGTCTGTATGACAGTCTGGCGGAAAGTTGAGAGGTCATAAAAATTTGGTCCAATGTTAAGTCAATGGGACTTTTCTGAGTTTTCGGGTCAGTTTTCGAAAAACTGAAAGTCTGATCAGTTGGAAAAGATATAGCAACCCGAGACCAGTTTGGAGGTTTGTTAGTTTGGTGGTTGTAGTATGAACGTGTATATATAGTATAAAAAAGTGGAGTTCAACGCCGAATCCATTCTTTGTCTCTTCTCAGATGGAATGGAGGCCCAAATCAAAGGCTACCATGGGCCAACTTTGGCCCGATGGTCCTAATTTGGGTATCTCTGCTTTATGCCCACACTGCCCAGCAGGATAATGCATCATGCCACCAAGCTTAAATCATGTCAGTCTTGTATCTTTAACATAACACTGTACTTGAATGGCCTCTACATTCACTGGATATTCATCCAATATAGCACATTTATACCACAAATTAGTGTAATGTAAAAAGTGGCCGATTTGTGTACGTTGTCGTCTGGTGCCCTCTGCCAGTAACAAAGCAGAAGTAAAACATCGCATAATTGACAGAAGGGCCTTAACCACACCACCAAGAGTCAGCTTAATAAAGCATGTGGAAAATACAATGTTGCACAAGATCACTAGCTCAGAGTTTGTTCCTGACTGCTGATGTTTTTTTGTTTTATGGTTATGGTATGTAAATGCTGATCTGAAATGGCCACCTCGTCCTCCTTCCCCCACCTGAGCATGAGAAGTGTCACCTTCCTGTGTTTCAGAGAAAGAAAAAAGATGATGCAATGTTGTAGTAACACCCAAACAAAGAGGGCGCTTTTTGCACACAACAACGCAGCAGCAGACACATGATGGAAAAAAAAGGCGGGTTGTGTTTCCTTTAGATGTAAATTGAGGTAAAGCCACAGTACCTCTGATTATACTTTAAGTTTGACCATCATACACTCTCTAGGTTTATGGTTTATTCAGGGTAAATTAACATTTTGAAGACTTGAAATGGACGTAAAACACATAAAATAAATACATTATATTACTTTGATTAATATTTTTAAGTCAGGTATTATATGGCCACTCCAAAAGCTACATCCATGGCAGGCACTTTAAAAAAGAAGGCATGTGTTTTACATAATTGCATTTACCTGAACACAATGATGGCATCTAATGTGTTGTAAATCACATCACCATACTGTTACCGGTACAACTGTTTTGCGAGGTATTGTACATTTTCATTTAATGTAAGATGCTGGGTTAATATATTTATTTTATTTAGGAGTTGTTGTTTTTTTTGACAAATTTCCCCAAATTACTTCAGCTATTTACTGGTGTACTAGATTTGGAAAGTCCTGTCCATTCCCATGAAACTATGTTCTTTCGAATCGTTCATTTTAATGAACCAGTTCAATTTCAGTGAGTCATATCACACAGCTAAAAAATCATGCACTCCCTGGTCCAAACGAAAATAACCATTTGATTAAAAGCGTTTCCGAACAAAATTGTCCGAATTTGGCGAATGGACCACTGTCATAAAGCTCCTTAACAGAATAACGATGACTCTGTTCAAAGGAATCAACTTGAATCACTGAATCACTTCCTTAAACTCATTTACACATGACATACTGTACATGACAGTTTGTTAGACGTTCGAGATTCGCTTCTAATCAAGGTGACCTCCTCAAGATGTTTGTTTGCAAATTCGGCGTTTTAATCGTCTTTGTGGTAAGTAAAGTCTTTAGATTGTTCGGTTTTATGCAGTGTGTTTTAGGAGAAACACCCCGTCGACTAAAACTACTTTGAATTGGAAACATGGGGACTTGCAGTCTCCTAAAAGCTTTGTACTGATTGTAGTTGTTACATGAAAACGAAACAAGAACCCGACTGATCAAGAAAGTTAGTTAGATATAGTAATCAAGTAAAATAAAAATATTGATACTGTAGTAAACAATTGACTGTAGTAGTTTCACTTTCTCTTTCTAAAACATTACAGTGGTTCGTTCAACAGCGTTGGTGTCAATGGACAATTCGTGTTTATCAATAGATTCTTATAATATCTGAATCTGTGCAGTTTGTCAGTAAAGACAATGTCACAGCCAGGGGAGCAATTGAATGTAAAAACGCGTATCCTAAATAAACAATAATAAATGCTAGCAAAAAAGAACCAGAGGCTGTGTTATCTGGTACCAAATCTATTTTCAGTTGACAGACAGCACTATGAAAATATACTATAGTAATTTACAGTAAATACTATAGTGTTTTTTAATCATATTGACGCTGACTCTTCCAATAGAAATAGAGATGTTGCACAATCAGCTAAAATTGTTGCTAGAACAGTTTTTTTTTGTATGGATGATATATATTGCATCACCAAAAATGATTGAGGTCATGTCCATGTGTTGTGCGATAAGTCGATATATTGATTATTGTGACAACCCTACATTATAATGTGCTATGTGGCATTACCTACCGTACAGTCATGCACAGAAGTGATTAAAGTGTGTTATTTGTTTAAATTCACAGTTAGAGAATGTATGTTTTAAATAGAAACAAAGATGAGCTTGGGCCTAGAAAAAAACATTTGTATTTAAGGATTGGCATACAAAAAGCAAAGTTTGTTTGTAGGTGTGTGCACATGTTTTTGAAAGTAGAAAGATTTGTATTTGGCTTATACCTTACTTCAATGTTACCCATTTTTTTTTAAATACAGTTTAATTCTGCAGTTAGTTACATTACCCTTCCCTATTAGTCATATTTCAATGTTATTATAGTTATTATTATTATAATACCCTCATTGGGACTGATGCCTGTGTCCAACATGCTTAAAAATACTTAAAATTAAAAAGTGCAAGTTTAATTTCACATTTTATCTGTGAAATGCCGTTTCCCATGTTTTTAGATGCCCGGTTTGACTTATGGCTGGCGCTTGAGACGCAACACCTCCTGTGAGTTTGGGACTTACCAGGATGAGAGGAACACATGTTGCCTCTGTCCTGCAGGTGAGATACTGCATAACTTATTATGCATTCAGAACTACCCCAATCTTCCTTAGTGATGGTTATTATAATTATTATTATTATCATTATTATTATTAGCACTGGGCGGTGCGGTGGCACAGTGAGTAGTGCTGTTGCCTCACAGCAAGAAGGTCGCTGGTTCAAACCTCAGGTGGGTCACTTGCCATTTTTGTGTGGAGTTTGCATGTTCTCCCTGTGTTCGTGTGGGTTTCCTCCGGGTGCTCCGGTTTCCCCCACAGTTCAAACACATACACTCTAGTTGAATTGGGCAAGCTAAATTGTCCATAGTGTATGTGCTTAAATGAGAGTGTATGGGTGTTTCCCAGTGATGGGTTGTGGCTGAAAGGGCATCTGCTGCGTGAAACATATGCTGGATAAGTTAGTGGTTCATTCCACTGTGGCGACCCCTGATTAATAAAGGGACTAAGCCGAAAAGAAAATTAATGAATGAATTATTGGCGCTGAATATAAGCGCACTTGGTAGTTCACTACAGTTTAGACGCCCCTGTAAACAGTCGTCCTGTCAGTTATCAAACAGAATTAAAGTGTATAAGTTACAGTATGTTAGGGACTTTTTCCCCAGTTGCTGCCTGGTTGTAAATGATCTACATGGCTGTTTACCAAATAAAAAACAAGGACATGAAATAATTAATAGCAGTTAAAATAGTAATTACTATCCATGTTACTTCAAGAACACTCAGATAACATATCTAGACACAGTGTAACATTTTACGTTCTTACAGGTTAGTGTTAAAAAAAACAGATTTTTGTTTTTCAAAACAATTTTGGTTCCTGTCGACTGTGGAGTGATATTGAGATTAATGCTGACAAGGGCAAAAAAAGAAAAGAAAAAAAATATTTTTCTGCTTAATCAGATCAATCAGACCCATTTTAGAGAATCAGCTCATTCATTCATTCATTCAATTTCTTTTGGCTTAGTCCCTTTATTCACTAGGGGGCACCACAGCGGAATGAACCACCAACTTATCCAGCATATGTTTTACACAGTGGATGCCCTTCCAGCTGCAACCCAGTACTGGGAAACATTCATACACTCAAACTATGGCCAATTTAGTTTATTTAATTCACCTATACCACATGTTTTTGGACTGTGGGGGAAACTGGAGCACCCAGAGAAAATCCACGCCAACATGGGGAGAACATGGAAACTCCACACAGAAACGCCAACTGACCCAGCCGGCATTCAAACCAGTGACCTTCTTGCTGTGAGGCGACAGTGCTAACCACTGAGCCATTGTGTCGCCCCCAATTGTGTTATTACCTTAATTAAAGTTTAAAATGAATAAAATGCAATAGGATGTTCTCATAGTATATGCAAACAACTGCATGTGTTTGTGTATTACAGGATTCAAGGTTTTAAGGCACTGCACAAACACAGGTGAAACAAAATGTGAGCCATGTAACGATGGCTACTATTTAAGCAACAACAACTATGATGACAAATGTAAACCTTGTAAGATCTGTGATTCCAACGGTAAGCCTTAATGCCCTTGCCTTGTTACTGTAGTCTGTTGAATATCGATTTGCTGCAAATGTTTTTGATCTCCTATCAGGAAAAAATGCAAAGAAATGATAAATAAATCATCAAATGCATGTTGCTGCATGTTGCTTTTTATTATTTAAGAGAAGTCTTGCATTTGAAGGATCAATGGTTCACATAATCCTTTCATCATACAGTTACTACATGAACACAACTAAAGAGCACCCATAAATAAGATAAATATCTTTCCATTAAACAATCATTAACAATCATTCAGTATTACTTTTTAAAATATACAGTATGATACAAGTTTCATTATTGTTTATAGATAAGTGTAGAGGGAATAGTACAGACTGGAATCACTGACCCGTATGCTATATGGCAACATATGCAAATTACATTTGGACTCACATACTGTATATAAAAAGTCATATTTGTCAAAATATTACAAAAATCACTGTTTACATTTTTTTCAAACACACATACATACATTTATCTGTGTGTGTGTTCATATATAGCCATATATGGACACCTATATAAATTATAGGTAATATATTTACGTAACATATACAGTTGAAGTCAGAATTATTAGCCCCCCTTTGAAATATTATTATTTTTTTAATATTTCACAAATTATGTTTAACAGAGCAAGGAAATTTTCACAGTATGTCTGATAATAATTTTTTTCTGGAGAAAGTCTTATTTGTTTTATTTCGGCTAGAATAAAAGCAGTTTTGAATTAGTTTAAAAACATTTTAGGGACAATATTATTAGCCCTTTGAGCTTATTTTTTCCCCCAATATTCTACAGAACAAACCATCGTTATACAATAGCTTGCCTAATTACCCTAACTTACCTAGTTAACCTAATTAACCTAGTTAAGCTTTTAATTGTCACTTTAAGCTGTATAGAAGTGTCTTGAAAAATATTGTGTAAAATATTATTTACTGTCATCATGGCAAAGATAAAATAAATTAGTTATTAGAAATGAGTTATTAAAACTATTATGTTTAGAAATGTGTTGAAAAGATCTTCTCTCCTATAAACAGAAAATGGGGGAAAAACAGGGGGGCTAATAATTCTGTATATTTACTATAATCTTCTATGTGAAGCTGCTTTTCACAATATCTACATTGTAAAAGCGCTATATAAATAAAGGTGAATTTAATTGAATAATAATTCTGACTTCAACTGTATGTACATTTTTGTAATTCTGTTGAAAAAAATGGCAATTTTTGCTCAATTTTGACATTAATGACATACATTGTATATGTGTGAAATCCACATGAACTAGTATGACACATATAATTTGCATATATTTATCAGATTTCATATATATATATATTTATTTATCAGATTTCTATATGGGATCTGTGTTTCTTATTAGTCTGGTCTTGTGGATTTGGCTACAGATTTTCCCCTTCACATCACAGTGGTGTTTTCATTAGTCAAAAATCTTGGAAAGAACCTTCTGTCAGTGTGAATCTAGGCCTGACATTGGCCTGCTGTGATTAGTCTTTCTTGCATGCAGCAATGTCAAGTATAAAAACATTGTTTAAAAAAAAGGGGTACATGGAACATAGAAACCATATATATGGAATAGGGATGAAATCTATAGATAATGTAGTCTAGTTGGGTCATCTTCTGCGGTGACTGCTGTCATTTGATCTATCCTGAAATTTTTATCTAAATATGCAATATTGTACATCAGTTTCCATGCATCAAACGTAATACAACAGTTACTTATCATTTTGAGTGCATGTATCAGTTGGTAGCTTACATTGTGTTAATTAAATGAATACACAGTTATTTAAAATGTAATATTTGAGTTGCATTTTGAAATGGGATCAATTTGATGTGTGTGTTATATTGAAAAGGTCATTTTAGATTAATGAACAAAGTATCTTTGGCTTGTGTGTATTGTGTCCATGCATTTAAAAAAAGAGTTAATATTGGCAATGGTTGTGAATTTTGTGTCTAGAGTTATGAAAATTGACAGCAGATTTCTGAAATTTGTGGCAAAACGATTGTAAAGAAACTGTAATAGGGCTTATATGAAATGAGTTTATAAGAATAAATATGGGCAGATTTTTAAAATGTACCGATTTCTCTCCCTGTATCAGCAAAAATGAGGATATATGAGAAATGTTCCAAGAGTTCAAACACAGTCTGTGGGTGTGAGAAGGATTATTTCTGCGACAAGGACAAAGACTGCAACGTCTGTTACCCCTGTGATACGTATGTATTCATCCACCCCCCCCCCCCCCTAATAATAAAGAAAAAATATCAAAAATTACAATGAAGGTCAAAATTGACTATGAAGATTCTTTTTCTGCTATGTAAACTAAATAAAATCTGTGGACTCAGAAATATAAGAAAATAAATGTCATTAATGCTGGAATGTTTAGAACTTTTTGTATGTATAGCTGTGTCTCATTTCAGAGGCTGCATCCTCCGAAAGATGCAGACTTTAAAGGTGAGTCCTTCGAGGTCCACACAAGCTGAACCAGTGTTTTGAAATGAGACGATCTAGTCTACAGAGTACAGATCTTGTCACCAGGCAACCGTAACAGCTGCAGTTACAAGTATTTTTTAATTAGTTTGGTACTATTCTCATAAGTAAAGTGCACATTTTCAAATCTCTTAGTACAAAACTTTAAACAGATCACTTGTAACAGCACTAGTCATTCTTTCAAATCTGATGTCATGATTTCATTGTAGTTGCACATATTTTCAATTCGTATAATTATTGTTTCAGAACACAAGATCATTGTGATATAAATCGAGAACATTTGCTTTAATCACCAAAACAAAACAGTAAGATCTTTTTTCAACGTAGTACTTTTAACAATCAGTTAATTTAGTAGCAAACAATACAAGATACAGATTTCAAAATTATATTTGTGCTGAATTAGTTTTTCTCAGTCGCTTTGGTGCATTTCTCACAACACTATTTACATTTGCACAACAGTTAATGCATTTCTCAAAACAATTAGTCATTTGTGCACATCATAGTAGCAGTTTCTCATTCCTTCCAGCAAATTGCAAATGCTTTTGGACATGCATCAATTGCTTTCATACAACTCTCTGCTGTTTGTAACATTATCATTTGCTTATGCTGAATAGTCATTCCATATAATACCTACAGTCCTCATTTCATTACTTGAGTCATTACATTCAAAAATGCTGAACTAGTTTATTCTGTCAAGCTAATTTTATTTAAAAACTTTAAATCTTTTTTTTCTGAAAATGTTTTCTAAATTGAACAATTTCATGAATGATTTACAGACCTGTGTATGTTGTAGGTTCAGTTCCAATATGTACTGCAATATTGTTTACAGTTGTGCACAGCTCTAAAGGGAGTTTATGTTTGTTGTAAATAAGGGTGTATTTATTATTTTTGTAAAATAATAATTTGTTAAGAGCATCTGCAGTAAAAATGTGAAACATACATATTCAGTGTCTTGTACTCCGATACCTCACTAAATGCAGTGATGTCTAACTTTACTGTAGTTTTCAAATGGCTGTGCAAACAGTATATAGTGCTGTCTTGAGCATTTTCAGGAAGTGTCACCAAAATCTGACTTTTTTGCATTGGAAAAAATGTATAGAGTAAAGTGTCATAATGAAAACATGACAAAGCCATTTGACTATCTTGTTCATAAACAATGAAGTCAGGACTTTGCATTTTAATGACACTGACACTTTCATTCACATGAATACTTGCTTTTGAGGAATGAGCTCTCCATTTTGAGCAAGGGACACGCTTTTGCAGGTTATCCACTAGGTTTTGCAGTTTGTACTAATTGTTTTAAGAAATGCATTAACTGTTGTGCAAATGTAAATAGTATTGTGAGAAATGCACCAAAGCGACTGAGAAAAACTGTAATGTTACTGTGCTGTAAAACTGTACACAGCTGTTACAGCAAATGTTACACATGTACAGACAAACTGACTAAAAAATAAAATTATACAACACAAAAAATGTAATCAAAGAAGCCATATAGAAATCTGAGATAACGCATGATATGCAAATTACATTCATGACAAACAATATATTTTCATATTTTCCATATATTATATTTGGATTATGTTATATGCAACATGTTTATATACTGATTTCTTAGTTTTTTGCATGTTTGTCACACTTTACAGTAATGTGTGTGTACATGCATAAACATGCCTATTTGTTATTCCAATATGTGTAATTCCAGTATATACAAACATCCATATTTGCATCCATAATTTGAATTATTTTGGCATGTATGACATATTTTATATATGTGAAATCTTAATATGAACTTGTATATCATATATATATCATTTTCATGTGTCATATTTCTATAATAATAATAATTTAACTTGGCAAGTTCTACTACTGTATATGGTATATAATTGTAATATTGGTAATTGGTATTTGTTAACTGAAAGTTCTTGCAGCAATTTTTAACAAATTATCAGACAACTATCAGACAATTTGAAAATGTATGGACATAATAAACGATACATTGAATAAACATTAAGATCAGATGAATTAAATGACAGCCAAATGTATTAAAGTGAATGATAAAAGATACAAATCAAAAGTTTGATCGTGATAGCTTTATAAAAGGCAGTTACTGTGAATGAAATATTTAGTTAAATGAAGCACTTATTTTAAGTAGTGATAATGATATTTTGTGATTATGTGTATTGTATAACACAATAGAAAATATGCTGAAATGTTTGATAAAAGTGCACTTTTGATGATCTGTTGTGATAAGAACTATGAGTGTTGAAAATGTAGCGATTAATTGTGAAAATTGCGCCAAACCAATTTTTTAAAACTAATAAGCGGTAAAACAATTTGTAATGACTTTTTTCAAAGTGATTTTAAAACATATTTAAGCGATCTGAAGGCAAAGCGAGGTTTACAGAAGCTAGAAATATATTTCCTTAGATCCATGCATGTACACAAAATGTAAACTGTCTATAAAATCACTTTTCAGTAAGACACGTTATACTCTTTTTGTTTTTTACCATGTGTTTAGATATCCAAGTAATAAACTAAACCTAATTCATACATTTAATCCAGAGTTTTTTTTAAAACATCCTGCTGTTATCAGCATGCAATAAATCTTTGGACATTTGAGGTGACGAAGGATCCTCCAGTTGTATCCTTCATTACCTGAGAAATGAAGGACGCATTTTAAGGCTGCATTTGAAAGAGCCTTCCATTTTTTAAAAATGAGACAGCCTTCGTCACGCCGTGATGATGCAGTGCCCTTCAAATGCATCCTTCAGAGGATGCAGCCTCTGAAATGAGACACAGCTTATATATATAGTATATGTATTTTTTTTAAAACAAAAACAAACGACGATACATAGCAATCATAAGCGTAAACATAAGCCTAATAAGGATCTGCATAGCAAAAAAGTGGAAAAAAAGACAAAGTTTAGATATGTTTTAACATTTTCAGTTATAACTAAGTGTTTATATATGGACTTTAAGCTAATTTGTCCGCCTTGTGTCTGTTTGCCGGTTGTTAACTCAACAGGTGTGCAAATGGTGTGAAAGAACCATGCACAGAAACCCGCAACACAGTGTGCCATGATGATGCCAAAGACTTAACTGGTATGTTCATAGCCAAGAGCTACTTTACCACTCTTCTCAGTACATGTTAAAATGCCTTTTATTTAAGATTTTATCTGCACATGTACAGAGACACCATAGACTGTAAAAGATATGGACGTAGTATCTGTGACATCACCCATATGTTTCTGAAAAACGCAACAGAAGCTATAAGTAGGCGTGGCCAACCATCACCATTTTGTTTGCGCGTCATCGCACCGACCGGGGGATACCAAACAAGGGCAAAGACGCGGGGCATGAACGGAGCTACAGACGCATGCTAGCATTTTGCTTAGACAGGGTTTTCTTTGGCAGAAATGCTTAATACTTTATTACCTGCAACTCATTTATGTTCTGATCACATGTGCTTGGTTGTACACTATATCAATAAAGTGTTTAGTCTTTCAAAAACATTGTTGTAATACATCGAGAGACTAAGCATTGTTCTTATGACGTTTTTCTACAAGAGGAAAATGCAAATTACTGCCAAACACTTAAAATATAGTCTGTGTTAGTAAATGCAAGACTATAGGTATATACCTTCACTCACCTGGCAAATGGAGGCCACGTGAATGATTTGTGAGCACAATTAAGTGCACATAGCATGTCATATCATCTAATTATTGTACAAAATAATTCCAAAAAGCAATTGACTGTGTAAAGAAACATTAAACAAAACAAAAATGCCATGTTTATGTCGAGTTCAGCGGCTAATCAGGTGGAATCAGCGAGCAGCGAGACCTAGTTGTCCCTCAAGTGGCCACGCCCTTAATTATGCAGACTTAATATAACTTAATATACACAAAACGGATGAGTTATAAAAAAATTTACCCCCCTCACAGATGTCATGAAGGGTAATATTAGCTATATGAACCAAAATCGTTTTTTGTACCAGGCTGTAAACACCTTTTTTCTGCTGTAAAGTTGGCCATTTTAACAGTGGGGTCAATAGAAAATTGCTCTATTATGGAGCCAGGACTAGCAGAATTTTGATGAATTGCAGTTTCAGTCACTTCCATATTTGCTATTTGCTTCACGAGGGATAGCGGAAGGTTGCCGCTTGAGAGAGAGACACAGACACAGACACAGAGACACACACACACACACACACACGCACACACACACACACATACACACACAAACACACACACACACACACGCACGCACGCACGCACGCACACACGCACACACACGCACACACACACACACACACACGGCCCTCTAAGCCAATGCAGAATTAACTCACAATAAATATACACATGTTAATGGACTAATTCTGTTGGTTGTTTCTTCAGGATCCATTGCTGCTGGTGTTTTGGTGCCACTCCTCATCATAATAGCTGTTGCAGTTGTGGTAATTATATGGAGAAAAAAGTGGTTTTGCTTTCAGGTCCGCCAGAGCACAGACAGAGTACAGCCTGAGGTAATTCCTCTTATTCTGAGCATTCATCGCACCTTTGGGGTGTCACTGCAGAACTGCTTGTTCAGTTGTTTGTGTCTGATGGATTGTTTTGATTTTTCTTTTTTTAGGAAGATCTTCCCCTGATTGGTAAGTTTATTTTTATGCTTCTGAGAGCTATTAGATATGTTGACATTAAAAGTACATTTTAATACTGTACACTATAATACATCAAAGTTCATTTTAATGCTCTAATAAATTAAGGCATATCATGTGAAACTTGATATTCTCAGCTGTATCCAACCATAAAAGTCATAGCATTTGCTTAATTAATATTTAATTCATTCACAATTAGTTTTGAGTTGAATGTAATACATAATAAATAGCTTATTTTGTTGGCCAATAAACTAATAAATAATAATAATAGTGATAATATTACAGTTACATATTTCTTGTAAAGTAAAATAATAAATTTTATAATATTATAAAAATGTACTTAAGATATTACATTAGTAAATAAGTAAATAAAAGCAGCATAATCTGTCTTTTTTTCTGTGTAGATTTAAGCCCTCACCTCTCAAAAATTTCTGATGCTCTATGCTGGAAAACAATGATAAAGGTTGCACACCACAGTGGCATGACTAAAAAAGATATTGAGGAACAGGAGATGAACCACCCGAAAGATGTGAGGGAACAGACCTTTGGGCTTCTGGAGGCTTGGTCACAGAGGCAAGGATTAGAGGGAGCCTACAAAGCTCTCATCAACACTCTGCAGGACATTGGGAAAAAAACAACAGCAGATAAAATCCGGAACATTGTCGAGGCTTCATCTCAGCCATAAACTGCAGTCCAGAAGCACATTGTTAAAAATGAAGCACTTTACCTCGTCAGACACTGTAAAAGACATGATAGTTTGATAGAAAATTACAAAATGTACCTGTTCCTGACGAAGATTTTTTTATTCTTTAAAAGTGTGCTATGAACATGTCAACCTATATAACCATCTAGAGATGTATTGACATGTATTGAGGAAAAACGGCAACAACTGGTGGTGTATTTTGAAAAGAAAGGTGACAACTGGTGGTGTATGTAGGATGGGTGTTCTGCTTAGGAATGTGTGGGGACACCATTGTTTGGAGCTGCTGGAGAATGAGTTTATATGTAAAACAATGAGTGTATATGTAAAACACACATATGAAGTTATATCTGTGAGAGGCTTTCAGGAGAGTGAGTGACATATTATAAAATTAATGTTCCATCAAGCCAATGTATGTAAACACTCAGAAGAGATTGATTCTATGGAGAGATAACTTTGGTGTGAAAACAGGTGCTTGCATTGCAGGGCACAGGGCCCACAATAACATGAGCACCTAAAGATATACTGAACCTCTCACACTTTAGATTGTCCTGAGAGACTAGAGATGGGTTTGCTCCATCCTGCCTCTGCTTTTTTGGAAATTATTCCAAAAACCTGTATTCTTCTGATATTTATAACCTTTAGACAAAGTTTGATTCATTTAGAGAAAAGCCGGAAACCATGACATTCCTAACAGAGATACTATGCTTGCATGCTTATATGGTGTCATAGCTTTGCAATCAAAAAAATGTTTTTATAATGGAAGTCAATGGGGCAATAACAGCCACTAACATAACGAGTGTAATTTACCCAAAGAGTATTGTCTAGTTTTTAAAAAAATTTCAAAGTAGTTTTGTAAAAGATGTGCCAAAATAAGATTTGTCACCAAAAATCATTCCATTTGCTGAAACAGAAAGTTGTGGCCAAATTACGACTCAAAATCAGCTGAGAGTGGGTGAAAACATCCCCAACAGCACACAGGTTAATATCCAAAACTGTTTTGTAAAATTTTATTTTTCTTATGTAACACACCGGTCCTACTGCACCCAACCAGCTCTGAGCTGGAATCGAACCAGTGATTCATTGTAGGAGGCAAAACACCATGGCCTCTAGTGTCTGTAGCTAAAGCCCCTTTAGAGGTCAGAGAAGTGAGGTTTACCTGCACACACAGCACTTCACTAGGCCTCCGTTACACTCACCTCCCGCGCAAACCATACTCCCATCCCAGAAGAGCCCCAGTGTAACCCACCAGTGTAATCCACCAAGTGTTAAGTGTAACCCACCAGTCCTACTGCACCTAACCTGCCTGAGCTGGGGTTGAAGCAGCGGCGATTCTTTGTATGGGAGTTGGTTGCTCTAACAAGGAGGCTAAAAACCAAGGCCTCTAGCATCTTTTGAATATAATTGATTAACATGAATGCTGTGGTTCACACTGCATTTAAATTTGATCACTTTAGGAGCCACTTTTTTGTATTGTAATGATTTTGTGGTCCACTAGGTGTCGCCAGACGATCAGTATACCTAAGGTGCCTGTGTAAGGGAGGAAGAGCGTTAGTAATGGGAAAGCAAACGGTTTTTGACCGTGCTAATGGGTAACTTGCTTGCTAGCGTGGGAATAATGCAGTGTTTAGATATGTGCTGTGTACAAGTTGCGAATTTTATATGGATATGATAATGAAGAAAGAAGAAGCAAAGATTGAGGCTTTGTTTTATTCACCTGCACAAAATAAAGACATTCAGCTTCTATCAACTTTAGCATGAACTGATTGCACGCGTGAAATACGTGCTCATCGACCCCCCCCCCCCCCCCCCCCCCCCCCCCCCCGTTACTGTCGACAATAGCAATGGAAGGCTCTTATAATCACTTTTAATCTAAAATATAGTAGTTTATGCATTCAAAATCATGTTTATGTTGTTTTGATATTTTCTTAGGACTAAATATGTAGGTTTCAAAAACGTGAAATGATTTTGAGCAGTCTTAGGTCATACAGTTGAAGGAGTTTAAATTCAATTAAGGATCTAACTTGTCATTCTTAGATGGTAGATGCCATCAAAGAATTCACACTATCATAAATTTAAAAATATATATTTCTCATCAATATTACAAAAAAACCTAGATGTTTGTCATAATCCTAGGCTGCAGTGCCCATGATGGGTATAGCTACTCACTACTCGAGTACTTTTGAAAGGGCTACTTTTTACTCTTTGAGTAATATTTACTATTTTATTAATTGTAAATTTAATTTAAAAATGTATTAATATGTCAAATTTTACAGTAATATTTTCAGATACTTTTACTCTACTTGCACTACATTTTTAGGCAAGTAATGGTACTTTTACTTAAGTATGATTTTTCAGTATTCGTTCCACCACTGCATGAAAGCAAGTAACCCAGTCGTCTTTTGCATTACTTTTTGCATTATTTTGTTTTTAAAAATGAGAACAGCTCCTGTGGGGTTAAACCACATTTATCAGATTTCTCAAAATCATTTCTGAGTTGTCTTGAGTAATTTCCAAATTTCTGAACAGAGCGGATCTTCACCTCTCCTCACAATCTTTTTAAGAATGTTTAAACTCTTTTCTTTGTCAACTGAATCACCTAGGGTTTTCGCTTCTTTTATGTGAAACTGTACTGACTCACAGGACCGTTTGCACTGATGTAGATAACTGGCGTAACAGTAGTAAATATACTGCCACTTGTCAGGAGACAATTCTTCCAACAAGAGCTGCTGGTAAATCTCATCGACTCTTTCAGTGATGTGTGTGTAATAGTGCTGCAAGGGCTGCTTTTGCTCTGTGTGAGTCTGGGTAATATCCGACAACCTTCTCCAACAGCTCAATTGTTTTCCTAGCCAGAATCACCCTTTTTTCTGTGTCTTCATTCATTTTGTAAACCTTCCATTTGTAGGTGTCTGCTAGGTATTTCAACACTTTGATTGATTCGGGGTACCTTTCTTGAATTCTCTCTTCTTCACGAATAGTTTCATGAATAGGAATATCTCTTAATTTCTTGAGAATGATACTCAAACCCTCCCCGTTTACGCATATCTCTCTCGACGTTTACTTTTTTTCATATCAGACAGTTGTACTAAATTAAGAGCATAAAGGAACAGATCATTTGGGTCGATCTCTGCTGCCTTTTTCACCTGTTTTAGAATCCCAGCCTTCTGCTCTGGAGTGCATTTACCTGTATGCCATAAACATGCCTTGCTCATAGATATGGCAAGACCTTTGTGCCATTCCTACCTTTCAGGTTCAGCTTCTAAAGCCATCTTAAAGTTATCAATGACCAGGCGCTTCTTGGACTTGTTGAACTTCCCCAACGTCCAGCCCTTTTCTCCAGTATCTTCTGGGTATAAAAGGCATCCAGGGGGAGCAGGATAAAGTTTCGAGTGAGTTACTGATAAACCATGCTGTTTTTAAATGATTAAGCTCATGTCTTATCTACCTGAACAAAGTCATTAAACACGTCAGCTCAGGATTATTTTTACTGTTGGAAATGTCAATTCTAAAGGTTTCATTTCTACTTCGTGTAGTTTACCGATAGTGATTAAGATATTAAGCAGAAACTCTTAACATGCAGGTTTTAGAGCACAACATCTTCATAGTTCAATGATTTTTGTACTCTTGTTGGTGCAAATTTCTTGGATGTGTTGTATTAATTTATTATTTTTGCACAAACAGCATTGCAAATTATTGTTGTGGTTATTTTTTGAAATCAGTAAACTCATATTTTATAACAATAAAACAGAAATTTTATTTGCAAGAAACGTTGATGCAATTGTGAAGACTAGACCTGTTGTATTTCTGTCTGGCAATTCAGACTGTTGAAGTCATCTGCAAATACTGAACAATATAGAAAAAATTATATGTTAACAATGAACAATACATTTGTGATTTAAATTTTCTTAGCATCAGTTAATGTAAATTCTAAACTTAATTTTTATAAACAGAAATGAAGAAATATTTTAATAAAAGTGGACATACAGCTTTTGAGTTTCATTTCATTAAGTTTCATTCAACTAGTGTTTTCATAACAGGCAACGCATGGGGAATTTTAATAGTTTCAAAGTCTGTCATGCCTTTGGATAGAGATAACTTATCAGCTTATACTGTAGTTCTGCAAATTAGAGATAAATGGAAAGCATTTTTTGGAAAAATGTCTTCAATACAGAGGATGAATGAAGGTGAAGGGCTAAATGCACAGCAAGTGTTTTTTAGCCACTGATAAACCCCTGGTGAAAAGTTATTGGGACAATTTTTAATTTTTATACGGTTCCTTTTACAGCATTATATGTTGTAATGTCATTAAAATATAATCACTTAAGCATTTATTTAGTTGTTCAAGCGTAAAATGTCATTACAGTTGGATAGTTTAAACACAAGTGCCATCAAGAGCAGCAAGTAAACACTAAAACACCATTGAAAATACTGTGGTAAAATTAATTTTCATATTTTTAAAAACATAGAGCAGAACAATGGACTTTAATTCAGTGCTTTTTGTCTGGTCTGATACCTACTTTATATCCTATCCCAGTGAGGCAGTGAATATCACTCATTTTTTTAAACGCTGCCATTTTGTAATGGCTGGACAATTTAATGGAGGTCAGAGCCAGCTCCAAGTGGGTGTGACTTGAGCTCCCAGTGGGCTTTGCAAAGCTAGAGTTTTTATTTATTTAATGTCTTGTACATGACACAGAATCCAATATTGTGCTTTATGAATGTACACCTACCCCAACCCTAAACCCAACCTCACAGTAACCTATTGCGTTTTACTAACATCTACACCTAAACCCAACCTCACAGTAACCTGATGTGTTTTATTAATATCTACACCTAAACCCAACCTCACAGTAACCTGATGTGTTTTATTAA
>CAIGQZ010034880.1:16631397-16645906 GCA_903798205.1 Danio tinwini
CTAAACCCAACCTCACAGTAACCTGATGTGTTTTTTAACATCTACACATAAACCCAACCTCACAGTTACTTGATGTGTAATTTATATCTGCACAGTGCACCACCTAAACCCAACCTACTTGTGGTTTAAGTCCCTCCCACTTGGAGGTCTTCCAACCTACTTGCGGTGTAATCCCTCCCACTTGCAGGTCTCCGGGCTACAGTGATACTACTTCAACAATCGACCAGAAACGCTTGAGCTGGCTGACTGAAAATGAAAAGTCTGTGTGCATATTGCCCATTCTGAAAAGGCACACTGTGTCAATTTTGTCATTGATGTTGTAAAAGTCCCTATGGACAATCCTATTTAAAATGTAAAGATTTTCACTACACTGTGCACAGAGAACAACGTTGGATATAAATTGTCACAGACAGAGCTGATTGTCAGCTGTGCAGAAATTAATATAAAAAACGAATCATAAATTGAGAAATCATATTTCATTATGGGGCAGCACGGTGGCGCAGTGGGTATCACAGTCGCCTCACAGCAAATAGGTCACTGGTTCGAGCCCCAGCTGGGTCATTTGGCATTTCTGTGTAGAGTTTGCATGTTCTGCCCATGTTTGTGTGGGTTTCCTCAGGGTGCTCCGGTTTCCAAAGACATGTGGTATAGGTGAATTGAATAAACTAAATTGGCCATATTGTATGTGAGTGTGGGCAAGAGTGTATGGGTGTTTCCCAGTGTTAGGTTGTGGCTGGAAGGGCATCCGCTGCGTAAAACATATGCTGGATAAATTGGCGGTTCATTGCAACCGCTGATTAACAAAGGAACTAAGCTGAAAATAAAATAAATGAATGAATATTTTATGATGCATTTACAAAACAGAAACAATTACCACCATTACTCTTTAAAATAAAGGTACCATAAAGACCCAAAAAGGAATCTTTACAGTGACATTATAGAAAAAAGCCTTTTTGGTTTGCCAAATAACCTTTTAATTAGCTGATACTGTAATTCTGGCAATTAGAGATACAGGGGAATCTTTTTGTGCCAATTTGTCATTTTGTATAAGGCGTTACATGCACGGGAGTAGATGAAAGTAAAAAAAAGAATTGTGCCATAATCGAGAATAATTTTTTGTTTGTTTTTTGTAAAATATGGTAAGTCCCTTTAATTACACAGCAATGACTTACAATACTTGACTCTGATTGGTCAATCACAAAATTCCAAGTTCATTCTCATAATCACATAACACAGGCTCATTTGGGTAGGCTACATTGAATAATCTTGACCTTATTACAGCTCAGATCAATGCTTTTTGCCTGAGTTTAGTTTTATGGAAAGTTACCATGTAATATGTGGGATAATCTACATCTAGGCTGTTGTTTTCACAGAATAAAGCACTTCAGTCTTACTTCAGGATTTATTATGCGAGACCAACCACAAAGATGCACATTATGCTTTATAAATACTTTACATAGAGAGAAATTTTTTTTTGCATACAAGTTGTCCAGATACAGCTGATCTTTGCATGTCACACACGTACAAGTACAAGGCAACAAAATGCAGTATCAAGATTTCACACTTAGCTGATGATAGATTACAAAGCATGTTTGGCATGCTGTCCCAGTAGAGAGCCCTGAGCTCATAAGATCCTCGAGCTCAGGGCTCCCTCTGGTTGCAGGGCGAGAGGGGAGTTTGAGCTTAGGTAGATTTCGAAACTCTCTCTTCCATATAGCTAATGAACAGATAGTGATTAGTCTATTAACTTAAGTTGCATGTTTTTGAACGGTGGGAGGAAACCAGGGGAAACCCATGTGAGCATGGGAGAACGTATAAACTCTGCACAGAAACGTCAGCTAGCATGGTAAGAGCCAATGATGTTCTTGCTGTGAGGCAACAGTGCTAACCACTGGGCCACCAAGCCACCCATCTAGGAAAGTAGGAGGTGTAGGGGTGGAAGGGGTGATACTTCAAAACGAAGATGGCTATCATATGGAACTTATTTATAGTGACTCAGGGATCATCTGATTGGTGAATCATGAATTGGCTAATGCATGACTAGCTGTGTTCAATCATAAGCACGTGATCCTCTCGAAATTAGTTTATAAATAAACTTTACTTAGGTCTAACCAGGAGTGCAATAGCAGTAAGTACTCTTAAAGAGAAATAGAAATAATATGAAATGTATATAGTGTTACCTTATGTATTGCATTGTGCAGAAATTAATATACAAAAAAAAATCATGAATTGAGAAGTCATATTTTATTTTGCTTTCACATTACACAAACGATTACCAGCTATACTATAAAGGTACAAAAGGGTTTTAACAGTCTTGAATAAGCTTTGTTGGTTCCCCACCTAACATTTTTTTTATTAGAATATGCAAAATTGTACACAAATTGAGATCATACAAATACAAAGAAAAAACAAAAAAACAAACAAAAACAACAATACAGTCAGGTACTGGCAGGTGTGTGTGTGTGTGTGTGTGTGCGTGCGTGCGTGCTTGCGCGCGCGCAAAGGGAACATGGTGGACAGGTCAGAGTACATACATAAGGGACAAAGCAGTCAATAAATGAAGCAAGTATCATAGATATAAATAAACAAATAGAAAGAAACCAGTCAGTGGTAAAGAGTGACAACAATGCTAGTAATGTATGATAGTAATAATGACAGTAAAGAGAAAGGACAACAGTAATAACTGACAACAACAATAATAATAAATCCCAAGTACTACACCAACTACTACTACAGAAAGTTACTAATATTGCAACTACTACTGCTGCTGCTGCTACAGCCACAACCACTACTACTGCTACTACTAATGTCTACTACAACATCTACTACTTCTGATACCACTACACCAACTTCTACCACTACATCAACACCTTTACTACTGGGGCCTGTTTCAGAAAGGAGGTTAAGTGAAAACTCAGAGTATTTTAACCCTGAAATGAGAGAAACTCTGGGTTTTCCGTTTCAAAATGGCAGGTTTGTCAAACTCGAGAAAGCAGGGTAAGTCAAGCCTGTTTCTGAAAGAGAGGTAACTTTAACTCAGAGTCAATTACCATGGTAACTTACTCCGTGAACCTAACCTGGTCAGGGGCAGGTTTTAATATCTAAACTCTGAGTTTTTGTCGGTCTGCTTCCCTTTTTTAAAGACGAAGCGGTATTTCTCACCTTAGACTTACGTTTCCACACACCTATTTAATGTGCATTTTGGATATGAGCATAAAAAATGGTTGATGGAAACACCAAGATGCTAATAACTTTTGAAAATAGGCATAATAAACATGCGCATAACGGAGTAGCTGCAAACTTTTTATTTGATAAGAAAATATGCGCATAAACTGCGATGGAAACACTTTTACTGAACAAATTCCAGTATACGCATTAAAAAGTTTGTTATAAGAGATCATACGATGATGAAAATGTGTGTGAATGGACAAACCAGCATGTTGAGCGCACTGTAAAACATCTAAAATGTTGTTTTGGTCATTCTAAAACATGAATACCTTTTCAGTATTATTATATTATTAATTACCTTCAAAGAGTCTGCAGCGTGTCAAGAGCGTATGTTCTCTGCGTCTCATGCGGGTCTCAAACGCCACCACGCGTTCATTGTGTGTCGGCATTGTCTTCTGAGGCACAAGTCATTTATTAAGTAAAGAACAGGTTCACGCAGCTTCTTCTACAGCAGTAAATTCAGTTTTTACTGTTGATATTTAGCGCCAGTTAATCAGGAAGTGACAATTTTGTTCTCTTTGACTGGTTCGATGGAAACGCTGCTTTACTCGCACATCTTTTATGCGATAATCCAGTTTTGCACATAAATTTAATTCGCGTTTTTGGATGGAAACATAGCTAATACATTTCAGTCACACAAAGAACAAAGTCACGTACGAGAATAGCTTGTCCTTTTTAAATAATTAATTAGCTTAAATTCACTGACCTACTAACTAGATTAATGGGATTATTACTCCTTCTAAAAACAATTTTTTTTAGTTCTGCTTACATTATAAATGTCATGTCATCCTCTACCACTCGAACAATAAAAAAGGCAGACACACAAGGGCACTTAAATCTATTAAAACTGATCAATGTGTGCAAAAGTGGGAACCTTAAATTAAACATTTCCATTGAACATTTAGCTAAGGTTATATGCATTCTTGTTTTGTCAAATTTGTTGTAGAAATGCACTAGCCTTTTTTTTTTGTAATTTAATGCAATTACATCTGAAATAACTTTAAAATTATGGCCAATAAACGTCACACATTACATTACTTTTTTATTATACTTAATTATTTAAATACTTTAAATGTAAACTTGCGCATTAACTTGAGCAGCTATGTTTTCCCACGCTAACTGTCTCTCTTTCACTCTTGCAGTGGTGTTGCTTTTTTAAATATATGGTCATATTTGCTATAACTTTGCATGAGCACATCAAGTTCAGCTAGAGAACTCGTAGTGTCTGCGCTCCATTGATAATGCCTTTTTATAGTTGCGGTGTGCACGCTTAACTCTGAGCTGGTCTACTCAAAGTTGATTGACCCAACCCAGATCAGCTATTCTGAAACCGAAAACTCTTGAGTTTTTAATCTCTCTGTAAATCAACTCAGAGTTCAAGTTTAAACTCCGAGTTGATTGAACCTCCTTACTGAAACAGGCCCCTGGTACCACTATACCAACAACATCTACTACTACATAAACTACTACAACTACTACTTTTACAATCCAAACTACAACTACAATCATTACTACCACAATGACTACTACCACTACTACTTCTTCTATTACTACTACAACAGCAGCAACCTGAATAATGACAATGGTAAAAAATACTTGTAATAATGATAATGAGGAGATAGCGGGAGGACAAGCCAGAATAGTAAATAATAAGAATAATAATGGTAACAAAAGTAAAAGTTATACTATTAATGATAATAGTGAGGAGGTGAGGGATGTTGGGAAATCAGGAAGAGGACAAAAATTATAATAATAAATAATAATAATAATAAGTAGATGAAAAGGAAATAACAAGAGAAGAAAAAAACAGAAAGAAAAGGGGAAGAGTGGAAGAAAAGAAAAGTAGAAAAATAAAGTGCTGCAAACAAAAATATGAGATTAAAAGGAAAAAGAAACGTTACTATAATAATGATGATATACAGAATATTCATTTCATAACATATTCATCTTTTTAATATTATTCTTTACTTTTGGTTTTTATTACCCCACCTAACATTTTACACTGTAAAAGAAATGCCACACAATTCTTTAATTGTTGTGCCAACACAAATTGTTTAATTTAACTTCATTAACATTAATTTTACTCATTTATGAGGATTGAACATAAAACTATTAAGTTGTCCACTCAAAAAATGTATGAATTATGTGTTATTTCAACTCATGTTAAATATGTACAGTAGTTTGAACAAGCAGCATAAATAACCTTTTGAATTTAGAAAGAAGTTCTTCAAAACTATTTGTTTTGACTATGTGAAGAACAATTTATCTGAAGAATTCAGTCAGTTCAAATTGAGTCAGTGTATTTGCACATTTATACTTAACTATAGAGACATTATGTTAAGAGCTTGGCTTGCAGCTTTTTATTCATGAATAAATGAAAATATTTACTCCTCTTTAAGAACATTGTTCAGAAATCTTTTAATCTCCTCACATCGAGAGTTTCTGCCATTCTGCACTATTGTTTGAAGAATCTTAATGCTTTTGTCTTTGTTAAGTGAATTCTTTTTGATTTCAGCTGCTTTCATGTGGAAGTCGATTGATTTGTCTCTGGACTCTCCGTATGATCTATGATGTAAATAACTGGCGTAACTATAGTACAACAACTGTTGGGTGTGAGGAGCGAAAGTATCGACCTCTGACAGGAGCTGCTGATAAATCCCCTCTGCTTTTTTGGCGTTGTCTGCATAACAGTACAGTGATGCGAGGTCTGACCTTCCTTTCACCCAATCTTGGTAATGTCTGACAACCTCCTCATACAGCTCAATGGATTTCTGAACCCAAATCTGCCTTTCTCTGCTGTCCACCTTCATGGTGAACACTTTCCATTTATATAAATTTGCCAGGATTTTCAGAAGTTTTGAAGAACTGGGAAACATTTCCTGAACCTTCTGTACCTCTTCAATTGCTCTCTCATAAGAAATGCCCTTAAAATATTCTATGATGAAATGCACACCTTCCAAGTTTTCAGTGCTAATGGTTTGCTCCAGCAAACTCTGAATCTCCTTCTCAAAATTTTCTCCCTGAATCTCAGACTTTTTTAAGACATAGAGAGATTGAAGGAACAGATCATTTGGGTTGATTCCTGCTGCCTTTTTCACCTTCTCTAGAATCTCAGCCTTCAGCTCTGGAGTGCACTTAGGAAATGCATTGCTCATAGATATGGCAAGACCTTTGTGCCATTCCTTCCTTTCAGGTTCAGCTTCTAAAGCCATCTTAAAGTAATCAATGGCCTGGTGGTTCTTGTACCTGTTGAACTTCATCAGCGTCCAGCCCTTTTATCCACTGACTTCAGGGTGTAAAAGGCATCCAGGTGGAGCAGGATAAATTCTCTGAAGCTTCTCCAGCTCTTCTAGGTATCCTCTGCTCTTCTCCAGCTCTCCCAAATGGAAGTGGACCCAAGCCAGGTTAGCTTTGTTGACCTGCAGCCGGACTTCAGTCTCATCTGTTCCCTGCTCCTGGATCACACTTTCTGCTTTCTGGAGGGACTCCAGCGCCTCTCTGTCAGAGCAAAGACTCTTTTGGATGAAGCCCATCAGGTTGTAATAGTGAACTGGAGAAGTGATTTTTTGCGGGTCAACATTGTCCATCTTTCTCTTCATGCCCTGGAGCTCATTTTGATGTTGCCCCAGATCCCATGTGAAGTGGCACTCCAGCATCTCAAGCTTGCATTTCAGTAAAGAACTGGAGTTGCAGAGAAAGGACAATTTAGGCAGGCAATGAAAATTAGATCAAAACCAGTGTGTGAATAAAAGTGTGACAAAGGTTTGTTTTGAACAGTAAATATAAATGATTATTAAAAAGGATAATAATAATAATAGTAAAAATAATATTATCACGAATAATAACTTTATTTGTGTGATGCTACAATATAGATTTTTATTAAAGTGTAACAAATTGCTAATTTGCTGGAAATACATCATTGTTTTAACAATTTGTGAGCTGATATCAAGCCTAAAAGCTGTTACGGCATCATGAAGTATATTAAAATGCTTCTATAATTAAGATATGGGTGCAAAAAACACCCCTAAATAGTTGCTGATCATCTATTCAGCTCAAAAGAAAATCTAATTTATATAGTATACAAGACGTAGTATTAGCTTTTATATATAAGACATAGCTTTTCCATTTCACCAATAAAAGTTCAACATCAACAAAATGTAGCCAAAATACAACTTGAAAGCACAAATAAAATGAAAACACCTGTAAGCTACAGACAAATAGAAATTAAGTGTTATTTTTTAATACAATGTACTTAATATAATGTTAATGCAATTGTGAGGTTTAACGAAAGCTAATTTAGCTCACACAAGCAAACATTTTCTACCATTTGGCCCTCAAAAAAAAAAAAAGTCTGAAACCCCTGATCTCTATACTAAAGTGATATTTCACCCAAAAAGGAAATGCTGTCATAATGTACTAACTCTCCATTTGTTTCAGACCATTAAGAGTGTTTCTTCTGTTGAAAACAAAATATTAAGTTTTAAGAGACATAAACTCACACAAGTTTGGAACAAGTAGGGCAGGAGGGCTCAACCCTGTTTCTGGAGATCTACCTTCCTAAAGAGTTCAGCTCCAACCCTGATCAAACACACCTGAACCAATTAAATAGGACCTGAACAGCACCTGATAATTACAGGCAGGTGTGTTTGATATGGGTTGCAACTGAAATCTGCAGAAAGGTAGCTCAGGGCTAAGCACCCCTAAAGTAGAGGATGAGTAAATGATGACTGAACTCTTACAGCCTCTTACAGCTTTTTATTTTTTATTTTTTTTTATTGAATATGGTACACTGTTAAAGAAAATAAAAGAAGGCATGCATATGTAAGCAACCTTGTCATACGTTCTTATAAATTACAGCATAAAAAGCTTTAGTGAAACATTCAAACATCATAAATCACAAGGTTAATAGGATTTTTTTTCAACACTTACTCCATCACGGCGAACTGCAGTGGTCTGGTTTGTAGAGGTGTTTTCTCCAGTAGTGGTAATCTACACTGTTGGAGCTCATGTCTGTATTTATAATGGAGAAAGGAATGTTATCTCTATAAAACATGAGCTCACGATCCTCCTTTTAAGTTTCTGTTCTTCACAAGGAAGTGGTTTTGTGTAAATCAACAAGAGTCCAAAGAGCATTTCAGGAAAACTATACGCAATATGAACCAGGAAAATCCCATTTATGACATACACTGATAGCATTACAGGGCAGGCTGGTCATGATCTATATAAATGCCATTAAGGTGAATATAACCTTATGAGAAATGTGAATTAACGCTGATACATTATCATTTTGCTCTAGGCCTATGCAAGACTGATTAGGTGAAATCTGACGGAAAATAGTTGAATTTAAAGCTTTGACCACATTTCTTTTATTTAATAGATTTTATCCTGTACAGTTACGTAAAGTTTTTTATGATTTCAAGTGAAATTCCTCTGCACTTACAGATGTGTCTTTGTAAACGACTACTCAATTCTCATTCTGACACTTTACCACAGGATTACAGTTTTAATGCTTACCCGGTGGATCAGCATTCGGCAGTGACATTTCAACAACACTGATCTGAATTAAACTAACCTAACCCTAACATTTGTATTCAACTGAACTGAATCAGTTTTAATTTGACTAGAACTACACCAGCGTTATACCAGCACTCTCATCACTCGATTGAATGGGCGTTTTCAGTGGTTATCAGCTGATAGATATGGGCCAGTAGGGGCCTTCTGCACCTACTGGTAAGCTCAGAAGGCTGTTATCATCCATCCACATGGTTAATCAGCTATTGATCACATACGGCTGTGGCCGGAAGTTAACAAGAATTATTTATATTACTTATTAAATTTTCAATTAATTGTATTTTATTAACATCTACTCCAATGCTAAACCCAACCATTACAGTAATGTAAAAACAGATTTGGAGTCTTCTCTATTAGTATAGCTGATTAACCATGTTGGATGGATGATAACAGCCTTCTGAGCCTACCAGTAGGTGCAGAAGGCCCCTACTGGCCCATATCTATCAGCTGATAACCACAGATAACACCCATTTACAGTTTTTTACAGACGCGACACATTTCTCAATACTTAAGTCACTTTTGCAAAACTCCACACAGTGAGCACAACAGAAGTCTATGTGGGCTAAACTGAGGATCAATTATCATTGTTTTGGCACAAAATGCATTCAACGACTACATCTCTCAAATTTGATGAATTCTTTTCTCACTCAGAAACAACAACTGCCAAAAATCTTTATACGTACAGGACATTTTGCACGTGCTTAAATACTGTTTTCAAAACTGTTAAACTTATGTTCAAAACAGTAACATAATGCAAAACTAAATAAGACAGCAAAATTCAACAGCAATATTTTATGGCAACATATTTCAAATCTAAAAATGTAGTTTAACCAGCCAGATTAGCATTACTGTTGTATCTGTATGTGGATGGGGTGTACACAAATTTTTGTATTTTGAATTACTTAGTGCAAAAATAAAAAATAAACAACATAAAATATTGACAAATTCTGCATCGTGTCTGATTCATTCCAGTAACATATACTGCAGTTATAAACAATATACGTATATTGCAATTATAAACAGAGATGTGTACTTGTTTTACACAAGAAAACATTGTGTAATACTACATGTTGTTAGTGTTTTTTAGCTCATTGTTTTGTGGGTGACAAAATGTGTTTGTTGGCTGTCAACCTTTGCTAGTGTTCTGGAAGAATGAGTTTATTTGAGACTTGAATAAAGTGGTTTGGTAGTTGAAGTGCATTTTGAATGTGAAATAAACTATTTTGCCAAGCTGAAAGTCGGTTAGGAGAATTGTATGAAGAGTTTTACATGAGGTCTTACTGACTTGCTAGAATGTACCAAAATTTGAAATACTTCTATGGCTTTATTGTGTTTTTTTATTTACTATGTTCATCTGCTTTGACACAAAATACTTTTATTGCTATAGCAATAAAGATAAATTGAATATTCAGAATCTTTTTATGATTTTGGCAATTCACGTTCCAAAAAAATGTCTTGCCATAAAGTAGTCATATGAATAAGTATTTGATATTCAAGTAAATTAATGCTGTGTCTGATCAGCAACTTTACATGAAATTTCAAATGTTTTGAAAGTTATTACCATGCCATAACATATTATGAAACCCTCTGTAGAGAAATAAAAAATTGAATTCATTAGAAAATGTAAGTTAACAAATAAGTTTGCACACAAACCACAACAAAAAATGCTAAATATTATCAGTCATTGGCTGTAGTATCCTAATCCAGACTTTAGAGTGCACTTTGTTGTATTAGGGTGTCCGCGGGGTCTTGAGAGCATCTCGAGTGATGCAATCTCAGCTTGCATCATAAAGGCTGCACTCAGATACTATTGGGGGTCTTAAAAATTATAGCAATATATCCCTTAACATAATCTTTCATTTACACAAAAACTATTTACAGAAGAAAGTATAAGTAGACATAATATTTACATATACATTTGTAATTATGTTTATCTATCTGCACACTTCTGATTATTAATAGCAACCTGTACATTTATTGTAGTTTTTCTATAACTGCACTTCATAACTTATACCTGTATCCTGCACGTTCTGCTATTGCACTCCTGGTTAGACCTAAACTGCATTTCGTTTCCTTGTACTTGTACATGTGTAATGACAATAAAGTTGAATCTAATCTAATCTAATCTAATATTTATAATAAATCTTAAGGTTTTAAAACACAAATGCATTAGGTTAAATTGGAGTTAAAATTAAATTAATTTGGACCAAAAGCAAACAAATATATTTGTTTGAATAATCATGTAGCTTTCTTAATAATAAATGCACATTTAACCCATTAAAATATGTGGTTAAGAAATAAATATATTTGTTTATTTTCCAATTCCATTGATCCAACCAGGCCATTATCAAAAATCCTGAGTGTTGTGCCTCGTATACGTCGAAAATCTCATTCATAGCGGTTTCATAAATTTGACGATGAAACCTGCAGAAACCATGTGTACGTCGTTTTGGTTTACAACTTCAGTGCCCATATTTTTTTGCTGCTATGATTTATATATTAGGTGTTTGTATTTGTGTTCTTATATAAGCCTTTTTCTTTGTTTGATTTTTCAGTGCTTCATCACAAATTTGTGGTCAGAGTGACACTGGTAAAGGATACAAGTGCATGTTTATTAAACATATACTAACAATGCATAGTTCATTAAAAAACCTACAATCCTAACAAAAAAAAAACAAAACTGGAAATTCTTAGGCAAGGAACAGTAACTAAACCACAATGACATAAGACAAAAATAACAATCCAAAAGAAAGACAGACTTTGAATAGACAGAACCAACTGAGACGTCGGAATTGGAGTCAAAAAGGTGCAAATGTTCAGATGCAGTGCCGTGAGTATTACGCTGTAAAAAGCTGATGCATTTACATGTAATTTGTGGGTGTGAAAACAACATTCTGTAGTGCATCTAGTTATTGCCCAGCAGGCACACAATATTATAAGACATTAAAATTAATATAAAGTTAGATTTAGGTTGTGATGTCAGGTGACCAAAATTCAATGTTTAGCCAGCATCTAAGGACAACGTTATTTTGATGTCCAATAACAAGGTCAAATGACGTTGATATTTGGTTGATTTTAGCTTGTTTTAGAAACAAAATCCAACGTTGAGCCAACATCTTAAACCAACCTTATATTGATGTAAAATACTGACATTTATTTTTGCTAATTTTTGCTATTTTGTCTACTATGCCATAAAAATTGTGAAAATAATCAATTGACGAAGGCTTAAGACCAAGCTGAATCATGTATGGGCATGACAGGAAAGTTGAATGTGCTGGCCAGTTTGTGTTTGCCTAATAAATGACAATAGACTACAGTTTTTAATTTAAAATTTGAACAGATTCCTATTTTTTCTGATTAGATATTTGTATAAAAAGTATTGTTCTCATATTTTGTCTTTTAACTCTTTAGGATGTTTTGGTACATCAAAATGTGTGGTAATGATGACCATCTGACAAGGTAATACAGCAAAAAACAATGGTTAAAATGTCACTACAAGCAGTATTTAAATCTCATAATTAGATAGAAAATGAGTAAAATAACTGCAAAAACGTCATTTTTTTAAAGAAAAAAAGAACCACCCTTTCAACAGGCTTGCTACAGGTCTGCTACAATACAGCTTTTTTTTAACCATAAGAGCAGTTTGGATTTACGAAAGCATCTGAAAAGAATGCCTCTGAAATGTATACTCGATCTGCAGACACTATCTTTTGTTCAGTATTCTGTAATAAATAGCGCACAAAGGGGGTTAAAACTGATTGTAATAATTATTTTAGATGGGCTGGAACTAAATGACATTGCAAAATATGTTTAAAAATACATTTCTATATGTGTGACAATTCTTTCTCATTCACGGTAAACGGTTCTCGAGGTGCCTTGTATTCATCGGGATAACTGTAACTAACGTCATTCCGGAAAAACGAAACCAAATGCAGAAACTGGACGGAATGAAGAATCGAAACTTAGCCTACAACTTTATTACCCGTGATGTGATAGACGCCCAGAAGATTAAAGCTGGAGTAAGCCTCTTTGGAGGCTAGGAAGCCTATTCTCAACAAGAAAAACAACTGTGCCTGTCTGGAATTACCATGAAGTAAGTGTTTATTATATCACCATGAGTAATGCATAGTGATGCAGAAAATGATTTGCTAATAATAGCTAACTGTATCTTAGGTTTGTATCTTAAAAACCGAGGAAAATATATAAATGATTTTAAGAATCTGTAACAGGAGATAAAAAGGAATGGCCATCTTTATTGTTTTTTTTTTCTAATGCTACTGATAGTATTCTAGTCCTTTTGTAAAAACTTATAAGAAAATCTGTATATAGATTATTTTTTGCATCTCATGTTTTAAAGTTTAGCTATAGGCTACTTAAAAGAGAACCAGTGTGGTTGTAATTAGTTTTTTTTTATTTACAGCTTATTTCAGCCACATTTAACATGCTGTGCACGGGTGCTACATAGCCTAACCTACAGGATTCTGTACAGTTCGCATTATCTCATGTTATTCAGTGGTCATGAATAATATTATCCAACATAAACCAGTTTTTTCAAAGTATTCAGTTTTAGATTATTGGTGCATTTAAGTGCCTGCGTCATTAAGTAGCTATAGCAAAACCTTCAATGCAGAAGCAAAATATGCTTTATCTCTGTTTTTCGACAGTTGGGGGCACTATAGCTGACAGGCGAGCCTATTGGAGGCATTAAGGAGGCTAACGTGCCATAAAATGGTGATGAAAACGAAACATTGCAGTTAAAAAAGTGTTTTGCTCACCACAACAATACAAAATTCACTGTCAATTCCGCTGTGCCGAGAAACGCACCCCTATCACAAAATGCAGTCTATATTTAAAAACAAATTCAAAGGCTATAATTGATTAAAACGTAATTGATTATTATTTTGATGAATAAAGCAAGGACAAGAAGTGAAACGCATTTTAAAACGCGCTAGGTTTACAAATAAATGTAAAATAGTAATAATGACTGTAGTGGACTGGTGGACTTTAAACAGAAATGTGGCCAATATAGAGCACATTAAACTGTTGTTCTTTTAAACTAAACTATGGAGGACGAAACCTGCAAAAACAATAAATAAATACGCAAATAAATGAATAAATTAATCCACAAATTCCTGCATAAATAAAACATTCAAAAAATGAATACGCAAATAAATAAATGAACAAATAAATCCACAAATTCCCACATAAATAAAACAATAAATAAATAAATATGCAAATAATTAAATAAATCTACAGATTCCTGGGTAAATAAATATATAAGTAAATAAAAGTGATAGCAGATTAATAATTACATAAATTACAAGGATGTTTGAAGAATAATTTTATTATTATATATAATAATAGTTATATATAATATAATATTATTTTATTATTAGAATAATTTAGTAATTATTATTATTAAGCAGGTATTTGTGTTTTATATTTATTTAGAAAAATTATAATTTTTTGTTTTATTTATGCAGGAATTTATGGATTTATTTACTTATTTAATTGCATATTTATTTACTTATTGTTTTATTTATGCTAGAATTTGTGGATTTATTTATTTGCGTATTTATTTGTGTATTGTTTTTGCAGGTTTCACCCTCCATACTAAACAACACCTTAAGCAATTTACTTAATGTAATTTCTATTGTATTTAAAGTTTTGTATTATATATATATATATATATATATATATATATATATAT
>CAIGQZ010034880.1:16650906-16673006 GCA_903798205.1 Danio tinwini
ATGAGAGTGACTGCGGTGAGTTTTTTTTTTGTAACGCTGTAACGGAAGGGTTCCATTCATAAAACTCACATCAGTCACTCTCATTAGTGTCATAACTCTATTATTATTATAGTTTTTTAGCAATTTCAATTAATAGATGCACATTTCAGAGGGGGCGCATTTTACGGCAGGGGTGTGCCTGCAAAGACTGCATTCGTCCAATTAATGTCACCAAAAATATGAAAATAAGGATGTAATAGGATTTTGGAATGTGCAGTCAGTGTTTTCACAATTGAAATGGCTAAACCTGGGTCATTCTAAAGCCACAGTATGCTGGGCTATATTACTACATATGCTGAAGTTTCACATAGATATTAACATTCTTATTTCCGATGTCATTTGCATTTCTATTACTCTATAAATTGTGCAAATAAAAAAAAGTCTAAAAGGAAACAAGTAAATTTAGCAAAAACTCCCATATACACTCTCAGAAATAAAGGTACGAGAGCTGTTACTGGGGTGGTACCTTTTCAAAAGGTACACATTTGTACTTGAAGGGTACTTGGCACCTCAAAAGTATACAGTATATAAGTTCCTTTTTAAGAGGAACACTTTTGTACTTTTTAGGTACCAATATGTACCCTTGAAGTAATAATATGGACCTTTTAGGTACAAATTTGTTCCTTTTAAAAAGGTACCACCCCAGTGACAGCTAACGTACCTTTATTTCTGAGAGTGTAGGCTATCACAAATAAGTTTTTTTTTCTCTGCAAAGATATGGCGGTTATATGGTGTTTTTATACGTAGAAACGGGTCCTACAACTAACAGATTTGGTTTATAAAACATTCTGGGAAAATTAGTATCTGGTTCCAAAATCATTCTTTATTAGCCAGCAATTTTTTCTTTATTAGCTTTTTCAATCTTATGAGAATGTTATGAGCTTATCCACAATTTCTGATTCCACAGTTCCTTTGTAAAATTGTGTACCACAACCCTTCCTAAAATATCTCAAATGTGTCTGCTTTTTAAGCTTGCCTTGCCATTACAGCTTGGATAGCATGCTTAGGTCTCCTTTGATTTAATATAGCCTCATACAGTAAATAAACCTACCAATATCCATTGTCATGATTTTTGGAATTAAATACTGTAAGCAAAATACCATTGAAAAAGAGATGACTAATGTACAGTATCTCTTTCTTTTTAGTTCTCACATGAAATGCTCCATGGAGAAGCTGGAGTGCCACTTCACTTGGGATCTGGGGTGCAACAAACATAAGTTCAAAGAGTTACAGAGGAACATGCAAGACATTGAGCCACAGGGAATCGCAAGGCTGGTTCACTATTACAACCTGCTGGGCTATGTCCAAAAGAGTCTTGGCTCAGACAGAAAGGCGCTGGAGTCCCTACAGAAAGCAGAAAGTGTGATCCAGGAGCAGGAAACAGAAGAGACTGCAGTCCGGCTGCAGGTCAACAAAGCTAACCTGGCTTGGGTCCACTTCCATTTGGGAGAGCTGGAGAAGAGCAGAGGATACCTAGAAGAGCTGGAGAAGCTTCAGAGAATTCATCCTGCTCCACCTGGATGCCCTTTACACCCTGAAGTCAGTGGAGAAAAGGGCTGGACGCTGGTGAAGTTTAACATTTCCAAGAGACGCCAAGCCATTGATTACTTTAAGATGGCTTTAGAAGCTGAACCCGAAAGGAAGGAATGGCACAAAGGTCTTGCCGCAGCCATGGATAGGGCCTTTATTGATACTGAACTCACTTCAGAGCTGAAGGCTGAGATTCTAGAGCAGGTGAAAAAGGCAGCGGAGATCGACCCAAACGATCTGTTCCTTCAATCTCTCTATGTCTTAAAAAAGTCTGAGCTGCAGGGAGAAAATGTTGATGAGGAGATTCAGAGTTTGCTAGAGAAATCCATCGAAACCAAAAACCAGAGTGGCTTGTCCAGTATTTTTTATTATTATAGAAATAATCCCACAGAAAAAGGTTTTCATGAAGGAGAAAGGGTTCGAAAACATTTTCCCACTTCCAGTAAAGTTCTCAAAATTGTGGCAAATTTATACAAATGGAAGGTTTACAACATGAGGGAAGACACTGAGCAACGGGAGAATTTGGCTAGGAAATCCATTGAGCTGTTTGAGGAGCTTGTCAGACATTACCCATATCATTTGAAAGTAAAGATATCCCTTGCATCACTTCATCAAAATGCACACAACATTGAGAAAGCAAATGAGATTTATCAGCAGCTCCTGTCAGAGATAGATGATGCCATGCCTCATCATAGACGACAGCAATTATACTATTGTTACGCAAGTTTTCTATATCTAGACACTCCAGAGATTCTGTTTTCTTTTACATGAAGGCTGCAGCAATCCCTGAAATGACAGTTCACAGACAAAAGAGCATTAAGATTCTTAAAAAAATTATTAGGAGGGGACGAGACCCTCGCTGTGCAGAAATTCAGTGTTTTCTTGAGGGACTCATGAATTCTGATTAAAATGTGCACTAATGCTTCAGAAAGCAGCTTATACTTTACGCCCAGTAACCTCCAGAACCAGTTCACTGTATGCACTTTTGATAAGAACTTCATGAAGATGGATCATGTTTTTATTGCATCTGGAAACTACAGTTCAGATATGACATAACATGCTTTTATTTCTAAAATGTGGTTATACAAATGCTTACAGTATGATTGCATATTGAATAAACAACTTTGCAACTTTATATTTTGCCATTTAGATGAACTAATCCAGCTTTTTAATAGAATTTGGGACAAACTGAAATTACTTTATGGTAACAGTGCCAGGGCAAATATAATGTCACATACAAATAAATGTGTTTTGTTTAGTATCACAAGGTATGTGATACTAAACAAATGTTCTAATATTACTACAGTATATAGTAATGTATTTCCCTTTGTTTGACAAAATGCACAATTTCACACATGCTGTAATTATTATATGAAATAATGTTTCCTGTTTATATATGTCTCAGATATCTTATATTCATATATCTCATAATATATTATTATTCTTGTTTCCCTGGCAATAATTAAGCATGACATTTTTCACAAGCATGTTCTGAATCAGAGGCATAGGATTAGCATGGACGGATGGGATGTGTCCCCACCAATATCCACCATCTATTAAAATGTCCCCAACAATAATTTAATCTGTCAATTCTCCTGATCTCTCAGAGTAACATGTCGAATTTCGGTTGAAACTATTGTTCGAAAAACTACAGCCTCTTCTCCACCTACTTTCATTAATACTGATGTATAAGACATGTTTCATTTGCACTATGGCTAAAATAAATGGTTTTTATTAAAGTCTTTCTTTGTCAGTTGTAAAGCATTTTTTACCATTACGCTATTCCTTAATTTAACTTAATAAATTGTTTTGTATAGAAAGTGGACTAAAATAAATAAAATAGCAGTGTTAAAGTAAAGTGATTTTGCAGCAAATGAAAAAAACACAGGTTCATACTGTAAGTCATAGGTCCCCACCAATGTCAATAGCAAATTTATGCCGTTGTTCTGAATGCTGAGCAGACGTTCATACAGAATATCCACATACATTAAACCACAGGCTGATGGAGACTTTTAGAAAGAGCCATTTACACATCAGCTGAATTTTAAAAAGAAAGGCCACTGCTTGCAGCACTAAATTAAATACAAATTATGGGAACAGGATGACATTTGATTCAAGTGGTTTTAGCTGAACTTTAGCATTAAGAAGCTTGGGCTTAGACTTCTGACAAATGTAATATTTTGTTCAGGAAGGATGCACTAAATTGATCAAAACAGAAAATTAATAATAAACACACACTGTTTTAAGCACAAAGTTTGATGATAATAGATGTCGTTTGAGCACCAAGTCAGCATATTAGTATGATTTCTAATCATGCACTTCAAATGTTATCACTTTATTGAATGGGTGTAATCAGTGGTTGTCAGCTGATATGGGCCAGTAGGGGCCTTCTGCGCCTACTGGTAGGCTCATAAGGCTTTTATTATCCATCTACATGCTTAATCAGCTATACTAATAGAAAAGACTCCAGATCCAGATCTGTCTTTACATTACTGTGACAGTTGGGTTTAGGGTTGGGGTAGGGGTAGACAATAATAAAATACAATTAATGAGAAATTTAATAAATAATATAAATAATTCTTGTTTACTTGCGGCCGCAGCCGTATGTGATCTATAGCTGATTAACCATGTGGATGGATAATAACAACCTTCTGAGCCCCCACTGGCCCATATCTATCAGCTGATAGCCACTGATAACGTGAAACTGCAGACTGAAGTAATTGTGCTTAAAATCCAGCTTTCTCGTCAGAGGAATCAAATCATTTTATGTATAGAAATATTAATATTTATCAAAAATATAATTTACTAGTAATTTGAAAATAATATTTCACAGTATTGCAGCATTTACAGTAGTTTTCAAATAAATGCAGCCTTGGTGTGCATAAGAGCTTTAAAACATACACATTTAACAGAACACAGACTTTTGAACAGCTGTGTACATTTGGGCATACAATTGGGCAATGCATATTTGTCCTTTAATCTGACCGGCCAATAAGATGTCAGCCGAGACACACGTTAAGTAGTGCTTTTGCAGCAAGCATGTTCAAATATTTGCAACAGTTACCCACGAGCAATTTAAACCACTATTTTTAAAAGCAATTGGAATGTATTTTGTCAGTAAAGCAGAGCATTCTTTAAAGCTGACCAGTTCTGTGTCCAGTTACGCTATCCATCTTATTTTTCAGGTAAGAGAAGGCACAGCCATTGTAATTTAAATGTTAAGACCACATCCATATATTTTTAGCCATACAAAACAGCTTGTTATATTGGCATTGCTTATTATATTATTTTAATGTATCGTCATAAGTATAAACACACTGGTTTGTAGCTCATGTATTTTGCCTGTTTCTTGCCATATGTAATTACTAGTGTCTTTCTCATAGGAGCAAATGAATTGTAAGTCTAAGACATTTGCAAAAAAGAGCTTCATACCGCATTGCAAAATAAGGTGGATTGAATAACTTGTTTTTGAGACAATCCTTTTGACTAACGCGAGTTCAGTTATAAAATCTATAACCCTGTGTAACCCCAACGGAGGAACATTCATGTTTCCTGACAGCAATATTGCTGTGTTTTTTGTACTGCTTCGGAAAGCTCCTGTGCAGCTGGTTGAGAGTCATTTTAAGCAGGAGCTCCCTCTGGTGCAGCGGAAAATCACTTTCACAGCAGCCAGAATCACAGCACTGCAGATCAAAGAGACTCCACTGAGGATGAATGTAGCGGTGTAGGAGCCTGTCTGATCCACTAGCCAACCTGAAAAGGAGAGTTCAGAAAACAATCTGATTAAGTTGAATATGCTACTGCCATGAACAAATGAATATACAGGGGAGATCAAAATTAGAGAACAATCTACAATTTCTTATATCTTGAGGTCATATTTGAAGTTTTCGCAACTGGAGTAAAAGAGCAGTTTTTAAGCATTTTCCATTAGTTAAAAAACTGTTTATTTTAAAGTACAGTAAAAAGTACACTTTTTTTTTTTTTTTTTTTTACAAGAAAACACTTTTAGATAACGTTAATATAGGCGTCATTCTGTCACAACTAGGTATTGCTTAATTATCTGAAAAACCCTATTTGACTGGCAGCCTAACTATCCAGTTTTCACAGATTTTCCAAGATAGTTAGACATTTTATGAAGAACAATGTTGAAAATGGAAAACCTTGAAAAAATGAAAAAGCCACCCAGCTCCTGATATAAACCTGATTGAAAATCATGAGAAATCCAAATTCGGTGAACTTGAAGAGATTTCATACCAGAGCAGTAAAAAAGACTAGTGATTAGGCCTGTCACAAAAATCAATATATAGACTTATCGCATAACACATGGCCATGACCTCATTTTGATGATGCAATATATATATCTCCCAAAAAACAACAACAACAAAAAAACTTAAACATTTTAGCTCTATCGGAGGTGTCAGTGTCAGTATGGTTAAAAACACTATAATATTTACTATAAATGACTTATTCTTTACTAATCTATACTATTAATATATACAATTAATAGTATATAATATTTTTACTTATTACTTATTATTGATATTTCTAACCACTGAAAATAGATCTGTTACTTTTTTTCTAGTTCTTTTTTCCTTGTAGATTTTTGTTAACATTTATCTTTATTGTTATTTATTTGTTTAAGATGTTACATTCTGATTACAATGCCTAATTATTAAATTGTTATAATTAAATATTCTTAAGAATAAAATACTATGTGTTCTTTGAAAGAGTGTACTTGCTTTATGATGCTATTATATTGTCCTTCTGGCATTATATAATGAGTGGCATAAAATGACAATAATATAGTTTATCACATTATATTTTGGTGCAATATATCGTACAATGAAAAATTAGATATTGTGACAGGCCTATTAGTAAGGTAGTGAATTCTTTTAAGGCAGGGCCTGAACACTATATTCTCATTTTAACTGCCGAAATCTTAATTGTAATGATTCTTTCTGCTACAATCAATACTATTCTCTAATGCTGATTAATGTGTTTTAATGTGTTCAAAGCTTTGGTTTTGTTTTACAAGAGAAAAAAACAGGTTTACAAGCAAGCTGGTTTAGTAACAGCTAAAGTCCCTTCAAATATTGAGCATTAGCTGGGTTTCCATCACCCTGTGTTAATGTTTATTATAAAGAACCGTCAAATTTAGAATAAAAATCCCTTAATTGGTAAAAAAGTTGTTTGAGGTGGTTTTTAAACTTAAAAAATGCAAACAGTAGATAGAAAAGTATTTAGAGAATTGACTCTGACGTAGTGAACATTACACCCATGCCATGTGACTAATCAGCTGTTTCCATTATGCTTTCAGTTTGCCTTGTTTACTTTTGGTTACTAAGTTACCAATACTACGTTCATCTGCTCTAAGAACTTGATGGAAAGAAACCTAATTCACATTAAATTAAATTTTTTTTCACTTTGAAAAGATACACCATGTTAAGATGAAATCCTGGTTATTGAAGATTACACAATTTCTAAAAAATAAAGCCAGGCCCCTGGCCAGCCTATTGATAGGCCGTGGGGGTTCTTTTTCTCTAAAAGTGGACCTTTTTTGCATGTTTCCCCCACATTTTGTATTCTATTAAAAAGTTTAAATACAGCATTTTGGTGACATTTTATTAAATATTTTGTACTGGATTAGTCTTCTGGAATCATGTGCATGCTTTTTGCAGTAACAAAAATAATGACTGTTTTGTTAAGTTGCTTGCTAAGATCATGATGTGCACATTTTGTCAGTCCAAACACACCACATGTTATTATTATTATTATTATTATTATTATTATTTCTTCCCATTTTATGTGGACTTTACGTAGAGGTAGACATATTTCGAAATTCAATAATGCAATATGTTGTGATAATCAATATAACAATTATTATTATATTGATGACAATTATTTTAACCTTAAGAGTGCTTTTTACATATATTCAGATTGTATTAGTGGTTGTTCATCACAACACCACATGCTTGAATATTTAATAGGTGATTTATATTCAAACAGACATTATTATTCAAACATTTTCATATAAAGTGGCATGCGAAATTCTTACTTTGGCTTTTTGTTCGTTAACACGTTTTATGCTAATAGTAAATGTGTTTTTAATATAATTTTGCACTTTACGTGTGTTTGGCTGTAAAAGTGCACCTACTGCAGGTGTTTCTCTTAACAGGCGCAGGTCAGATTCGCGGGTCATAATTTATTTTATTTAAATTTATTTAGTCTAAAAACAAATAATTCAACTTGTCCAGTTTCATCTGGAATGCGTCCTAGACCACCTATTGAAATTGTCTGAGCAATTGGGTTTATATCGGATCAGAATAAAACGAATGAAGTAACCAGTGTAAACAGCCTCAAAACACAGACGTGAAGGGATTAGCACCTTTTGCTTTCATTGGACAGGTATTTTCAAAAAATTGAATGGCAAAAATAGGGAATCCGAGGTCACGGGACAAATAATGCACAATATACAGGACGTCCCAAATATTCTGAAATATAAATTTAAAAATTACATAAAATAATTAAAAGGACAAATTCTGGACATTTTGGCTTTGGGGCGTGGGTCGTTTGAACCACCCCAACCCCCCCTGACTATGGGCATGAAAGCGTATATAAATAGTATATAAAAAAATGCAAAATAACGGACATTAAATTACAGAAATTTACCATAAAATAACAGCCATTAAATTACAGAAATTTACTGGAAAATAATGATCATTAAATTACAGAAATTCCCCGTAAAAAAGATTGTTAAATTACAGTAATTTACTGTAGAATAATGATCGTTTATAAATACACATCACATCGTTTAAATTACATAAATTTACCGTAAAATAAGGATAGTTTAAATTACAGCAATTCATCGTAAAATAATGGATATTAAATTACAGAAGTTTCCTTAAATGTTATTTAAAAAAAATAAATAAATAAAATTATGATTTTTTTTACAGTGTGTATATATAATATCTCTGTAATTTCAGTAATGTATGATTGATTGATGGCATGTGCTGTAATATGACAATGTGTGTGACATCAGGATGGATTCCTCTGACCTCCAATAGGCGGGCTGATGAGGTAAGGAATGGCGTGGAGGAAGTAAACAACTCCCAGGGCTGAGGTCAGCTGGGTGGAGCTGACAGTGTCAGAGGTCACCACAGGAATAAGAGCCACGTAAGCTCCGTCAAAGTAGCCGTAGATGAGGGAAAATGGGACAAGCAGAGAAAATCCACTCAGCAGAGGCAGAAAGAAACAGCTCAGCCCTTCTGACCCCACAGCCAGCATGTAACTCACAACCCTGTAGGGCCTCAAACACCTGAACACAAACACACACAGATATTGATCAAACTGCAGAGATGGGAATCATCAACAATGACAGAGACACTAACAAATGTAAATATGTTAGTTTTAAAATTATAAATAATTCTTAAATGGATATAATTGAGTTTCTTTCTTCTGTTGAACACAAAAGAATGCTGTTTGATGGTATCCATTGACTTGTGTATCTATTGTAAAAATTTTTTCCTACTATATTTATATTCATATACTATTTAATATTTACAATTTTAATAATTCATTCATTCATTTTCTAGTCTCTTTATTAATCTGGGGTCGCCACAGCGGAATGAACCACCAACTTATTCAGCACGTTTGTATGCAGTGGATGCCCTTTCAGCTGCAACCCATCACTGGAAAACATCCATACACACTCATTCACACACATACACTATGGCCAATTTAGCCTACCCAATTCACCTATACCGCATGTTTTTGGACTGTGGGGAAAACTGGAGTACCCGGAGGAAACCCACGTGAACACGGGGAGAACACAGGGAGACCCAGTCGAGGCTTAATCCAGCAACCTTCTTGCTGTGAGACGATCGTGCTACCCACTGCGCCACCGTGATGCCCTAAAATTTTAATATTATTTATAATTTAATAATAATAATAATAATAACTTATAAAAATAAAATGAAAAATAAAAATAATGAAATTATTCAACTCAATTCAATTCATATTTGTGTATATAGGGCTTTTACAATGTAGATTGTATCAAAGCAGCTTAACATAGATGTTTTAGTAAATTGTAACTGTGTTAGTACAGTTTTCAGAGTTGAAGTTCAGTTTAGTTCAGTTCAGTGTCATTAAAATCTCTTTTAATTTAATAAAAATTTCACTGAAGAGTCCCAAACCAAGCAAAACAGTGACTAACCTGTTACTAAAAGGACTGAAAAAAGTGCCATGGTTTCAGATGTTTAAATTTATATTTAGACAACACAATGTTTTATTAGCAAATATGGATGACTCATATTAAACAGGCCTAAATTAACATACTTTTTAGTATACATTTACTATTATTTTATTAATAAGTATTCCTTTATTTACTTTTCGGCTTAGTCCCTGTATTAATCTGGGGTCGCCACAGTGGAATGAACCGCCAACTTATCCAGCATATGTTTTATGCAGTGGATGCCAGTCCAGCTGCAACCCATCACTGGGAAACACACACTCATTTACACACATACACAACGGACAATTTAGCTTACCCAATTCATCTACAGTGTATGTCTTTGGACTTGTGGGGAAACCGGAGCACCTAAAGGAAACCCACGCCAACACAGGGAGAACATGCAAACTCCACACAGAAACGCCAACTTACCCAGCCGGTGCTCAAACCAGCGACCTTCTTGCTGTGAGGCGATTGTGCTACCCACTGTGCCACCGTGCTGCCCAATTAATAATATTTATTAATTATTAATTTTGATTACTTAATCAAAATTCTTATCGAATCGCTCTGATTACCAATCTTGCCAATTGTTTACATTCACAGATGCAAATAGAAGTCTAATATAGATGTAGCCTTTACATTTCTACAATATTGCAGTTTATCAGAAAGACATAAACTCTTACTTACTTTCGATCTGCAATCCATCCGAATGTGATCGTACCGATGATCCCTGACACTCCAAGTATGGACATGACTAATGCAGCCTGTTGAGGGCTGACACCTGCACTCAGTGAATATGGCACAAGATACACAAATGGCACACTGCAACCATAGGCAAGAAACAAGAAGGACACCAACAGCAACAGGAAGTCTGGTATCAACAGGAAAGAATATTCTTTCAATACGGTTTTCCTTACGACAGACCATACATTTCCCTTGGATTCCTTCAGTAATTTGGCTTTTACCACTTTTGATTTAGCCACAGTGCTTTGGTGGTTGTTTCCTTCAGATTTTGATTCTGGGAAAGTTATATTCTTCTGGTTTTTGAGCAAATTATCTAATGGCAAGCCACTTGATTGTACTAAAGCAGGGATTGACATGGTTCTTGGTTCTTCACTCCATTTGTTTATAGTTTTACAGTTCTCAGAAAGATCTTTTCCATGATTTTCTTCATCATCTAAGTGTGACTTCATATCATCAGCCTCATTCCATACTTTTCCATTCCTCAGCATGTTTTCAGATGGTTCTTTTTTCTCCATCTCTTTCATCGCTGTATGCATCACCTCCATCGATCCACTCAATTCCACATAAGCAAGTTTCACTTTTAACAAATCAACTGTTTTGCCATTCTCCAAGTCCATCTTGTTCTGCCTGCCTCTTTGGCTCTCCAATGGCCTCATAAGGGCTCCACAGACACACAAATGAGACACCAGACCCGCCAAAATGAGCAGTGCACCCCTCCAGGAGAAGAACTCGATGAGGAGTTGCACAGCCGGTGCTAGAATGAAGGTCCCGATGCCGCTGCCAGACATGGCGATCCCGTAGGCCAATGCTTTCCTCTGGCGGAAGTAGGAGCCCACCATGGCGATTGCAGGAGTGTAGCTGAGAGCAAATCCCACACCTGTAGAGAAAAGCAGGAGGGCAGTGGTACTTCAGTAAGGTAATTCATTACTAATTACATCAGTAATACAGTATTTAAATTATATTTCTTATTACTATACTTGAAATGAAATGTCATAACTTTACAGTACTACTGAAAATTACTACTGGCTTAATAATAGTTTATTTGCATAAAGATGTCTGTGACAGTAGTTTTTACTGTGCTGACGGTTTATGTGCTGCACCATATTTGTTGTTCTGTTAGTGTAAGTAAACATCTTTTTGTAGTATTTGTACAAAGTTTGTGTTTTGTCTAGCAGATTTTACAGCTGCCACTGATGTGCAGGTAAAGTGAGTTTGCACCTGTAACCACAGCGCCCTCTCTGTTCAAAAAATGTTCAGCGATTCGTTCAACATTTCTACTGGTTTGAATTGTCACATATTAGAATCATTTTCAGATGGCTCACAGTAAATCGTTACAACCCTAATGAACATTAATCCATTACTTTACTTTTCCAGTGGATCATTTTCATGATTCACATCCCTTGTTTTCTGTTATGTGGTGTTATGTGTTGTTCCCTAGTTATTAGTTACATTGGTTGTTTATTAGCCTCCACTGCCTTGTTATCTTGTTTAGTTAATTTATTTTGCACTATATGAGTTTTTTACTTATACTGTATGTTACTTATATGAGGTCCCCCACTGTCCTTGCTATGTTTTTGTTTTTTGGATAATAAAACAAAAATGCATTTGGATCTTCACCTTATTATTTGCCTTTTGCATAACAGGTCTGACGTAACAATGAGTAATTTAATTACAGTAACAAGTTACTTAGTAACTACAACACTGCAGGAGGGTTAGTATTCATAACTATGCTGACCTACAAAGTCAACTGAGTAAAACAACATTACAAAAAATTACATAACATGTTATGTTTCCAGCCAAATTTGGTTTAAGTATAACTGGAAAGCTGGAAGTTAGAAATTCAACAAAATCAATTTAAGTTACTTATTTAAATGATAAAAAGCGTCCTGAGGGTCTCAAAAAATATAAAAAAACACGTGGCTAATTTATTGTAAATGAACATACTGGTTTGCAGGGCAAGATGATTTATATTTGTCATCTCAAATTCAAATTATCAGTGCAGAAGAAATAGACGTTTGAGTTTTTTTTAAAAGGGGTGGTCCAGAGTGTATTTTTAAGGCTTGGTTGTGTTTATAAGATGCAAAGCAATGTGTGCTCATGCTTCATTTGTAGAAAATAATGTAATTTTTTTTCATATATCTTACTTTAATTATATACAGCTACTCAGCTAACATGAAAACGATCATATTTCCTAGTTCCTCTGAAGAGGCTGTACTATATATATATACTATTATAAAATTAAAACAACATATTTATTTCATTATATTTAATGTCATCAAATGAGTACAAGACCTGACAAAAGTCTTGTGGCCTATCCAAGTTTTAGGAACAACAAATAATAACTTGACTTCTAGTTGATCATTTGGTATCAGAAGCGACTTATTTGAAAGACAAAGGCCTCTAGATTACGCTTATTTTACCAAAATAATATATGATCATGCCTTGATTTATAATTATTTAATTAGGACATTAAAGTCTGACTTTGCTTAGACAACTTATTTTTTTGAAAACTTTTTTCATATATCTTACTTTAATTATATACAGCTACTCAGCTAACATGATAACAACTGTCATATTTCCTAGTTCCTCTGAAAGGCCCACCCTCAAGAGGCTCTGATTGGTCAGCTAACATAATGTGTTGTGATTCGCGAATCGGCTCCATGTCACCAGGAAAAGCGACATGCCCCTACAAGCAAGCGATTTTGTGTTGTGTAAAAGCTGTCAGTCAGAGTAGCTGTTAGCCGTATCAGTTTGTGCCTGAATCAGACAGAAAATGACACAAAGAACACAGCTGAACCTCATGCCTGCTCTCTAAATAAAAATCTGTCAAGTGTATTTCACATATATATTCAGGTTATAAGCATGTCCACATAGAGAGACACTACAGCGCTGCTGAGGATTGTGGCCGTTTACAGTGGTTTGATGACAATTATGAAGTTGTAGCTAAATTGTTTACGGTGCCAAACAACATTTACCGTTGTTTACATCCTTGTTTACGTCCTCGCTACAACATACCGTTAACGCTAGAACTGTGCATATAATAAATCAATTTTAACAAATAAAAGAAAAATAAAATCCAGCACTTGACTATGAGAGATTCTGGAAGTTCTCCTTTCTCTAATGCTAGAGCTACATATTTTGTAGAATTCTCTGGAACATAATTAAAATTAAACAGTAAGCACTTCTCTCTTTGTGTCGTGTCCTTTGGAAGCTCAAATACAGAAACAGAACAAGCACTGTGGAAATAGCAGCATTTGGACAGCATTTTAGCTTTCTCTGCTACATTACAGCATTACAGCACCCCTTTGCTGCACAGTGTGTATGCACATGGTGAATGTGCGTAACTTGAAGCGTTTGTGATCTCACTTACACGGATGTATTTTTTTGTAGTCCCCAAACTTAGTTCGCTGTAGGCTTTGCTAAGCTAACTCTGTAAAAGCCAATGTCCCCCTTTGCATTGAATTTAGAGCGTATTACATTCAGAGATGATATTCACACAGCTACATTACACATCAACTATAGTTTAAAATATGATATTGTAGTGAACCAACCCTTTAAGATTTCATTTTTGTCATTTTGCCTTTATCCAACAGGATAGAAGGTTAACAGGAAGTAGAGTGGGGGAGAGTAGTAAGATCGGTACAGGTCCATGAGCCGGGATTCAAAATCAGGACGCTCAGAGCACTGCTGCACCACATGTCGGTGCATTAACCAGTGGGCTATCATGCTGACATAGACATTTGAGTTTAAAGTATTAAAAACAAAGTTCACAAACAATTCAAAATTTATTTCTCAACTCAAATGTAAAAGTAAAATGTAAAAATGTGAGTAAAGTAAAAATAAAATGTAAAAATGTCAACTGAAATGTTAAGTCTTTCCCAAGTAGGTGAAAAAAGTATTAAACAGTCACAGTTTTACTGAAAACATATTTATAAAGATGCTGTTGACTTGAAATGTTCATCAGATGCCAGTAACAATCAAAGAAATACATACATACATACATACATACATACTAAGAAAAAAAAGTAAAAAGTTTAGAAATGAAGTTATGTGTAATAAAATGAAATGACACAAGTAAAAAGAACTGAACACATGAAGAAAGAAAAGTGTAACAAGGCATTGAAAGCCCAGACAGCAGCTAAAATCTCTCACTAGTAAGCAATCCTGCCCTCATTAGTTTAAATGAATAATAGCTGCTTCAGTGCCAGCACCTACATTACCAATTTAATGAAGATGAACTCAGGCTGGACATTTCAACAAGACAATGATCCAAAACACAGCAAAGGAAACTCTCAAATGGTTTCAGAGAAAGAAAATAAAGCTGCTAGAATGGCCCAGCCAATCACCTGACTTGAATCTAATAGGAAATAAAAACTAAAGATCAGAGTTGATCGACAATACTCATCAAATTGTCAGGATTTTAATACTGTGTTTAAAAATGGGGATAAAAATCCCACCTGAGCAATGCATGTGACTTCAATCTCTATACAACAGCCATTTTAAAGCTGTCATTAACAAAAAAGGCTTTTATACAAAGTATTAAATACATTTCAGTAGTTCAGTATTTAATCTGTGTGTCATTCCATTTTTATTACACAATGTATTTCTGGAAAAAAATTTGGGTTGGATTTATTTTGTTAATGGATTCATTTGTATGCTTGGATTTTTATCAAAATCTGGTACAATTTCATGTCAGCAGCATGTTTACCTGAAAATCGTCACAAGTTCAATATATATTTTATCCTCTGTATTTGTTTCTTTTGTTTCAGCTGAAAACAAAAAGAAGATATAGCAAAGAATGCTGCTATAATTATAGAAATCAATGGTTACCGGTTTCAAAAACCCTAGTTTACTATGTTTTCTTTTGTGTACAACAGAACATATTTGAAACCCCTCGAAAGAGAGTACATCATGACAGAATTAAATTTTTTTGGGTGAACGCTCTTTTTAAGAGTGTTGTGTTTATATTGGTGGTGTGTGTGCATCTGTATTAGACCTGTAAGAACACCCAGTGTGAGATACAGGAACTCCACGCTGGTGGCCAGTGAGCTGAGCAGAAGACCAGCAGAGGAGAGAAACCCACCAATCATGATAGCTATACGTGAAGAGAGACGGTTCCCGATATAACTACCCAATGGTGCTGTAGAGAGAGGAAGACAAAATAAATGATGAAGATAGTGGATGGCATGATAGTAAAGAATGTAATTTTCTCATGAATGTAATGTTATGGCCGATAACTGTGGATTTTTTTATAAATAATAACGCCATAAATAAGTGAATTTACATATAAAGAGAAACCATATATTTAGCGAACATACATAAGCATATTAAATACAAGTAATTGCCTACTTTAATGTTTCAAATCATTTTGTGAAAATTAAATATCACATATACTGTAGGTCAAATGTGCATTATCATTCAGAGAATATAAATATATATTATTATTGTTATGAAATTGAAACAACATACTTCTGACATCAAAATTAAAATATTAAGTGATTGTATGTGATTTTATAATATTTTAATGTCATCAAATAAGTACACGGCCTGACTAAAGTCTTGTCGTCTATCCAAGTTTTAGGAACCAAACAACAAATAATAACTTGACTTCTAGTTGATTATTTGGTATCAGAAGTGGCTTATATGAAAGACAAAGGCTTCTAGATTATGCATATTTTACCAAAATAAAATATGATCATGTCTTGATATATAATTATTTAATTAGGACGTTAAGGTCCGACTTTGCTTAGACAAAAGTCTTGACACTTAACAGAAATAATGTACAGTATAGAATATAAAGTCACTGTGCAGTGGAAAAAGAATTAATATTGTGTGACTCCCCTGAGCTTGGCGGACTGCATCCATACATCTCTGCCATGGCTCAAATAACTTATTAATAAAGTCATCTGGAATGGCAAAGTAAGCACTCTTGCAGGAATCAGAGTTCATCAATATTCTTTGGATTCATCTTCAATGCCTCCTCCTTCATCTTACCCCAGACAGGCTCAATAATGTTCATGTCTGATGACTGGTCTGGCCAATTCTGGAGCACTTTGATCTTATTTGCTTTCAAGAATTTTGTGTGGAGGCTGAATTATGAGAAGGAGCGCTATTCTGCTGAGGAATTTGCCCTCTCCTGTGGATTGTAATGTAATGGATAACACAAATGTCTTGATACCTCAGGCTGTTGGTGTTGCCATCCACTCTGCAGATCTGTGGCACGTCCCCATACTGAATGTAACCCCAAACCATGATTTTTCATTCACCAAACTTGACTGAATCTATGAGAATCTTGGGTCCATGCGTGTTCCAACAGGTCTTCTGCAGTATTTGTGATGATTGGGGTTCAGTTCAACAGATGATTCATGAGAAAATCTACCTTCTGCCACTTTTCCACATGATCATCAAGAAGTCAAGTTATTATATGTTGCTCTTACAACTGGGATCAACGACAAGACTTTTGTCAGGTAGTGTATTGCTCAAAATATGCCTGAAAAAACTTCTTGGTATATAAACAAACACTACACTGAATAACATTGTTGTGGAAGTCTTCTGTAAATCATGGTAAAAAGGTATAAAAGTATTAAAGGGGACACATTTAAATAAACAGTAAACAACTAAACTTAAACACATGACACTTTTATTGTTTTGATGCTTGAAAACCCCCACAATTGATAAGGTACAGATGCAAAACATTATTTACGTCAGTGGATCAATCTAAATATGTTAAATGACAACAGAAGAAGTTGGGATAGATCGGGTAGAAAGGGCTCTATAAGGTGAAATCTGCAAGTCACCACTTTTGTGACTTGTACAGTTAACCCTTAAATATCTGACACAACTGTTTGTGTGTGTTTTTTTATCTGCATTATTAATAAATATACTGTTTATGCACACCAAAATGTGTCATACACCACAAACTACAGGACAAAATAATCTAATTGCTTCAATCAAGTAATCTGAGTCGAAACCACAAAAATATGAAAATGCGTTTCTGTGAACATTCTTTCTCACAGATCAATCTGGTATCGAGTGGACTATGCACTGTAACCTGTCAACACAGACTTCTTTGAAAACAAAGTTCTCCTAAAATCAATATAGTTTAATACTGTTTCAGCTGCCACCTCTCAGTTTTTCCAAGAAAAGTAAAAAAAATAAAATAAATATTAATAATAATACAAAAAAAATTATAATAATAACAATAATAATAATAATAAATTATGTGTCTTACCACACAACATTGTGGTACAGTCCAGCAGAGAGTGTATCCATGCAGTTGCAGAATAATCTCTGGAAAAATACAACTGGAATTCCACAAAAAAGATAGAAACACACCTGCAACGAGCATGATAACAGGCAGATTTGAGAATGCAATATGATAAAAATGAGTGGCTGCAACATTTATTTTAGTCATTTTATACACAACATTTGATCAAACTGAACTTTAATTGTGACAACTGGACTGAAGCAGTTATACAGTAAATTACTAAAATTTCATCTATGTTAAGCTGTTTTGACACAATTTACATTGTAAAAGTGCTATAAAAATAAAGATGAATTGAATCAACATCTAAAACAGTTTTTTTTCTAGTTTTTCACAATTTAATTACAATTTTTTTTTATTGTTGATTGAGTTATTTTTGCAACTTTTAAACCTCATATTAAACTGTCAGAACAAAGTTGAATGAGGGTATCATATTGATTCCTGGAAAGGTGAATAAAAAAAAGTGATTGAGTCATGAACTAACCTAGTGACCGCACGTGTGCAAACAGTGGTGAGGAAGCATCCGGCCACGATCATCCAGCCCCATCCGCCATCCGGCGCTGCCGCTGAACATGGGCTTTTTTCACCCATCTCCAGTCTTCCTCTCTTCATCCTCTCCCTTATTCCCTCGCTCCTTTCAGCCTCTTGTTTCCTTTTCTGTCCAGTTTCAGCTGGTTTTGCTCTCCCCGGCTCTGTTTGGGATGTATTTACTAGCTCTTTTTCTCTCATGTTTCTGTTGCTTCTCGTTTTCATCTATGAAATGGTATTAAGCAAATTCTGCAGGACAAAAAGAGAACATTCTTCAACTCTGCTCTTCCGTATTTAAATCAATCTAAACACAGTTATATAAATTGCACATGCAGTTGGAATGCACAAACAAAGATAAGTTAACTTGCACCAACTTACGTTGTGCATTGGATTAAATATTAAAATGTACCAGATGGGTCTCTGTAAGTTCAGCCAGAAAATTAACATTCTTGTCATCATTTACTTACCCTTGTGAATGTGTGAACACAAAACACAGGAATTAGTACTCTATTACTAACTGTTTGGTGAATGAGAGACCTTGCTAAATAAATAAACTAGCAAAAACATCCAGGCTGCGTCTGGTCTGCTACATTATGCAGACAAACACAAACACACACACTTGTCAGATCCAAAGAGAGGAAAAGAACACAGTGTGTCCTTAGAAAAAGGTCCAGAAACTACTTCAAGGCACAAAATAAGTTGAAACATGAAACTAAGCTGAAAAACAGACATGAAACCTGACAAAAAAAAGCTTTCTTACTCCTAACAATAATTTTTGTCCTCACCTTGATCAGCATGCGGTAAAGCAGAGCCCGACTGTCTGACCTGAAGTGATGATGGCCACTCTTCAAAATAAAGACTTAACTTCACTGAAGTAACACCTTTGACAAATGATTAAAATAACAGTCTGGGGTTAACAAGATGTTAATCATTTTTCAAAAGATGAATACTTTTATTCAGCATTGCATGTATAACCATTTACAGAACACACACAAAAAGATTAGATTTCAAATAAATATTGTCCTTAGACTTTATTATACATTGAAGTACCTTGAATATCGACAATAGCATTACTGTTACTGTAAACTTTATTGTGCCCTTTTGGGGTGATTTGTTTTGCAGCGTACTAGATTCACAACACATATATCATACCACACACTTAAGACAAACATTAAACTACATTAATAGTACTAAAAAAACTGCAACTACCTCTTCACATTAAAATTCAGCAAACCAATCGCACAAGAACACATCAAAAGCTAAATTTCTTGGGCCTTGCCAAAGGGACCCCTATGCCAAGATCCTGAGGGAAGTATTTCAAATGAATCAAAAAAAGGGATGGGATATACCAGATATAATCTGATGAGCTTTCTTTAACACCTGGCTTTCATAACAATTTGATAACCCCGCCACTTTTACCCCTAATACTTTGCTGCAGGTACTTAAAACCTTAGACTGCGAGTTCTTCTGTTTCGTATTAAGCAGGTGTTTTCAATCAATGCAAAATACAGATGTGCTGCTTCATCTTTTTGAGGAAACAATGACGCTTTTTAGTTTTCAGGATTTTTTTATGAAAAAAAGTTTAAAAGAACATTTATAACATTATAAATGATTACTGTTAAAAATGTTTTTTTATGTTTTCAGTTCCTTGATGAATAAAAGTATTTTTACAAGAAAAAAGACACATTAAACAAATAACATTATTAATGATCAGAAATGCTTTTTGAGTACCAAATCAGAACATTAAAATGACACTGAAGCTGATGAAAATTCATAATTGAACAGAGGTGGAAAGAGTACTGAAAAATCATACTCAAGTAAAAGTACCATTACTTGCCAAAATATTTAGTGCAAGTAGTGTAAAAGTACCTGTTGTAAATATTGCTCAAATGTAAAAAGTAGCCCTTTTAAAAGCACTCAAGAGCAGTAAGTAGTAAATAATACGCTGTGAAATGCTGATGCGTTTATATGCCACTTGTGCTGGTGTGTGAAAACGTAACATTCTGTAGCGCATTTAGTTATTAAGACTATTTGGCGATTTCAATCATCATCCTTCCTCCTTCTCAGTGACATGCAGTTTAAACAGTCTGAGAGTAACTACATGTAAAGATTTTTGACATCTTCTTAGACACTTTCAATGCTTCCAAATGGTTTGCTGCATTTATAAAGTGCCCATGTCTTGAATTGAATTTTGATTGAATTGTTCAGTATGATGTGATTTACTTTCTATGTGCAATTTGATTGGACAGGAATCGCAGAGCAAATATTTCTACTGAACCAATCCCCATAAACAAGAAAAAATACAGTAGTGGCTGCAGGTTGAAGGAAAATAGTGGAGTTAAAGTACCAGTACAGGACTAAAAATGTACTCAAGGGAAAGTAAAAGCACACTTTATAAAAAACTACTTAGTGAATTACAATTCCTGAGAAAAACTACTCAATTACAGTAGTTTGAGTATTTGTAATTTGTAACATTACTGTATTTGAATCACTACAATTCTTTTATTTTTATTAAATATATTAAATGATTTCAAATTAAAATAATATTAGTGTTAACTACACTTTAGACCAAATAAATGCAGGCTTGGTGAGCATAAAAGTCTTTTTTTTTATAACTTTCTAAAACATTCTGTATATACAGTAGGCTATACAAAAACACACATAATACAAGTTACCTTATCAATAACAAAAAACAAATGCAATATACACATCAGTGATAAACAAAAACATAGACCCAAAAAACGACAAGGACAAATGTTTACTGAAAATAATGAAGAATAGTCAGATGAGAAGAGTCATTACGCTTGTGTGCAGTTACTTGGGCCACCGTTATGCACAACACATAAACAACCAAAATACATGACTAGCTAAGCGTTTATAGACGTCAAGGAGAAGCACTTACTCTGAAACACACTTCCCATTGTAAATCTACAGCAGACGAGGAACAAAAACAAGCGCTGCTCTCCTCCGAAGTGTGGTCCACATTGGCGCACATGGCTCTGCATCCCTGGACAGACCAGAGCAACGGACGGAAACTGCAACAAGTCAACGCGGCGACTGCATCTATGGGTGAGAGTTAAAAGCGGACTATAACTTCAGTTAACGGCAGTGCTGAGTCCAATATTCGCCATGTTTTCGCTCTCACCCACCCTGTGTGCATAATATACAATGTCTTCCAGGGGGGTCGAGTGTTTTAATGGAATATGAATAGGAAGTTTTTAGGACACATTCTGTTGAGGTCCCCCTCAAGCAAACCAAACAATTTGTCAATCTCTTCCCAGTACAGTTAGCTGACAAGAAAAATTATGTAACACGCTATTGATTTTTTAAGCAGCAGGTGAAAATACAGTTCAACTGTTTTAAACATTATTTGCTGACAACCCCAAGTAAGCCTTAAAAAAATGTATACATTAATATTAAAAAGTCTACGTAGGCTACTTTTTAAACCCTGCCCCCTCGTTTCGTGTTAGTTTTGTTTTGGTGGGGGTGGATAGAACAGGGAGTTCCTACAGTTCATGCCCAAATGTACATTGGAGATAACGAGAACGGCGATTTGTCCATACATATTAACCTTGGGGGTAATGTGAGCCACCCATTTGCTTATCACAGCACTTATTTGGCAACTTTAGGAAGGGCAGATATAGATAATGGCTTGACTGTTACTAGCAATTTTGTTGTCAGGTTCATTTTGGCATAATTTTTAAATAAGTAAATAAATATCTATATATATATATATATATATATATATATATATATATATATATATAT
>CAIGQZ010034880.1:16673016-16683872 GCA_903798205.1 Danio tinwini
TATATATATATATATATATATATATATATATATATATATATATATATCTAATATACAAGTACAAAATCTAAACATTTTTTAATTATTATTCATATATGATGGTCGTAACCTATGCATGCTTTGTTTTTAATAATATGTAGTTAATATGTGTGCAAAATTGTTAAGTATATCAACTGTAGTTAACTAAAAAATGATTAGATTGTGCATTTTTTATAAATAATAAGACTTTTTTTATGTGGTTTATCACACAATTATTTTTACAATATTAGTAAGTTAATTTTCAGACCATTTAACAGCAAAGTGTAAAAAGGATAGTTCACCAAAAATGAATTTTGACTTATGACTTATAAAAAGAAGTTCTGTTGAACAAAAAAGGAGATATTTTGAAGCTTAAAATCTGTAACCATTGCCACAGGGTGTGAAAGTCAAATGTTACAGGTTTGCAGCTTTTTCTTCAAAATATCATATCTTCTATTATGTTCAATAGTTGAAAGGATCAAGTGATGAACAAAAAACAATGCATTTTGATTTTTAAAAATTTATTATTAACTTCTTTCATGAGTCTATGCATTCTATCATTCAGTTAAATCCAGTAAATTACACAGACATCAAGACTCATTTTTTAAAGCCAAGATTTCAATGCAGAGTGGCTTTAGTGTCATCTGAGAGGTGAAACCAAAGACAAAAAATTTACATGTTTGTATAATCTCAAAACAGAACAAACTGTCAATTAATGTAGCATCAAACAAAAAGGAGAAGGATCACCTGTTTAAAAAAGTTCATAGGAATCAATTGAAAACACACAGACACTGAAAAATATCAAAGAGAAATTAACTGTATTAAAATTATTTTCAATCTGCATTACAGTAGTACTGACACAAGTGGCAAGCAGCTGGCTTTTAAATACTGCACGATTGTATTAACCAAGCTGTTTTCAGCTTTACTGCATAGCAAGAGGAGTTAAGGTCAACTTTCAGAGGAAGCAGTTACATTAGTAAAACTGTCAATGATATATACTCAAACAGACTTTAGACATGTCTGTTGTTTCTACATTACAAATAACTCATTTAAGGGGCAGCTGGTTTTGCAGCTTACAGGTCGACGACAACAAATTAGGACCCCTCCCATGTTTGCAAAAAACATAGTACTGTGTACTACAGACTAACACAACAGTGACACCTTTGTTTTATGTATATACTTATGCATTGCAGTTAAACGGGGTTGAACTCTTTGATATATGCTCACATTTGTCACAATATTTTGTGACAAAAACAAACTATTAAAAAAGTACAATGTGCATGAACGTTAATCATCTATATGAGATACTGCTGTCATACTGATATATTTGTAATCAGAACATCCAAAAAGGGTTTAAAATTGGCAGTTTTCGTAAAACGTTAAAACCAATAGGAACAAATAATATATTAATACTCAAACAATTTAAATAAAATCATAACGTTTGTGAATTTCAGCTAAATATTGTACCCAGAATGTGATGTAAATAGTCTAATGCCAAATATACAAGGCCAACAAAAGTCATTACTAAATATTGTAAAAAGTATACAACATTTTAACCAGATAATTGAACCCCTAAAATCTCACAGCAAGGTGAACATGAACACTTTTTGAGGTCCCCAAAAATATATTTTTTAGGTTTTCTTTTATAAATGACCTTGAACTCTCTCTTTAAAAAACTAAAAATATTAAAATAAGAATAAAAAAAATTAAAAATAAAAAAAACTGCCACAGAGGTTAAAAGACAAATGCAACCACATAAAAGGCATATAAGACAGAGGTCTGACAACAGAAATGACTGGAAGATCGGTGGTGTTTTGATTTTTGATGACATCCTGAATTTCCTTTCAAGTATACTTAATATTTGGGAGATGTATTGTGGTACAAGACCTGGCAAAGCAGGAATGCGTGATCGGACACCTCCCATTCTCAGTTTGGCACTACAATGAAAACACAATGGCAGAGTCTTTGAACGGTCTAAGCATGTTTGATTTTTGAATGGACGAGGAAAAGGAAGTTTGTGGGTAATTAATGTCATAACGACTTAATCTTTCTGTTTTGCCATTACTCTGCACCTTTGAGCACTGTTAGTACCATTTTTCAAATCACAGTCAAGAGGAAGGCAACTAACAAAGACGAGGTGCATAAAGATAACTGCATGAATTCTGAATGAAGCAGCTTTGATTTAGATAGAAAAACAAATGGGAAAAGGCAGGATTAAAAATAAAAAAAGAGAGGCAAAACTGGAGAAAAAAAAAAATGTGGGATTTTATGGGAGCTTTCAATATGAAGTGTCAAATTGGCCACTTGGTCCCATAGTATTCCCTCTCAAAAATAAAAGTGAGACACCCTGAGCTTTCTGTGCATCCTTTTAAAATGAAAGGCTCGATGTGAATCAGTTGACATACACATTTTATAACCTATTCTGGTAAAAACGAAATGGTGAACTGATTTCTTAGATTATTGACATGCATAAATATATAGAAAACTGTTAAGAATTATTCAGCTTTTTTTTGGAAACAGACTTATTTTACAACTCCCTTATAGTTAAACAGGTGAGTCTGACAATTTCTGAATCCAAATCTCTAGGTCTGGTGGGAGCACTTTTAGCTTAGCTTAGCATAGATCATTGTATTAGATTAGACCATTAGCATCTTGCTCAGAAATGTTCAAAGAGTTTTATTAATTTTACTATTTAAAGCTTGACACTGCTGTACTTTCAATGTGTACTAAGATTGAAAATAAAACAATGCTCTTTCCTATGTCTAAAAACTATACTTTTATTCTTGTGTAAGAATCAAGGAACTTTGCTGCCTTACCATGGCTGCAGCAGTGGCAATGTTACCTAGTTGGGGACTATATTCAGGTGGTGTAATATCATTGCACCTGCTGCAGCCATGGTATGGTTTGGCAGCAAAGTTCCTCAATTGATACGTTAAAATGAGAATACACTTCTTAGACGCATCAACCTAGCAAACAGAAAGTTTTATGAGCCGGTTTTCAAAAAAGTGGATTGTTCCTTTAACAGTAATGTAGGTGAAAAGCAAAAGGAGAGGCAACTGGAAACAGACACTAGTGTTTTTCTTAACTTACTGGATGCCTGACTAACACAGCTAAGGACACATTGAATACAGCAAATTAAGGATAATATCTGATCTACAATATTGTTTGATGTGATTTGGAGTCTGAACAGCAGTTGAGCACAAAAAAAAAGACTCCAAAAGGTCCATTACTCTGACCAGGTCCAGAGACAGAAAACAGGAAGATTGAATACACTCTCACATGGTAGTAGATCAGCGATAGCAAAACTTAAACACAGCAGGTTTTGGCCATCCGTAAACTCTCCCTGTTCAATACACAATTATATTTACAAACAGTACAAAAGAAAAAGAACAACTGGAAAACGTGTGAACAACAAGGTTGCATCAATACTCTGAAGGAGATAAAGTTACTCATAAAAATATTGTTTAAAATCTTATTTTCAAGGGATATTTACAGGTTAATTACTATAAATGGCTTCTTTCAGATTTCCCAGTGTTCCCAGTTTTCCTGTTGGAGCTTCTGTGTGGAAGTCGTAAAGCAGCTTCTGGATAATCAGAGGCAATAAAAACTTTCCTTTATGCATCTTCAGATGACTTTAGCAGCTCTAGAAAAGCACCAACAGCTCCAAAGTATCCCTGAAACACACATGATGTTATGATCAAATTAAATATAGACTTCAATAATAAGGGGTCAGTATGATTTTTGCTGTTTTTAATGCATCAAATTGATCAAATGTAATGTTATAATCACTGATAATTTTAGAAAAGATTTTTACATCTAATAAAACTTTTCTTTTGGACTTTCATCAAATAATTTAAAAAACTGCATGATGGTTTCTACCAAATATTAAGCAGCACAACTTTTGTGTGTTTTAAGAGATAAATAAGAACTGTCAAAAATTACAATGATTTCTGAAGAATCATGTGACAGAATACTGGAGTAATAATGCTGAAAATTCTGCTTTGCATCACAGAAATAAAATGACATTTTAAAACATATTAGAGTATAAAAGACAACACTTTTTTTTTAAATATTGCTGTTTTGCTGTATTTTGAATAAATGAAAGCAGACCATGTTGTAGGTTTATCTGGAAGCTTACCTCATACTTTTTTAAATGAAGTGTACTTTACAAATCTAAGAAAATGCTAAAGATAGAAAACTATAGATTGAAAACAAATGTTAATCAGAATTACCTCATGTTCCAGGAAGAGGGCCCTCAGCTGGCCCTTAGACCAGAAGTCCATAGCATAAGCAAGGAGCTTTGTTGACACCGTGTTTATACGGAGAAAATTCCCCACAAAAACAACCCGTTCAATTTTCTATAGGACAAAAACAGAAACATCACTCAGTCACGTCCAGACCTAAACAGAATATGTGCATGTCTTTACACATTTTCAACACTCATTTTGTGACCGCACAAAATCAAACATCAAACATTAAAAGTTTTTTTTTTTTTTTTATCTAGGCACATTTTTAGGCATAAAATTAATTATTTTATTTCTTGGTCTGGACTACAAGGACCAAGAAATTAAAATTATAAGTATGAACATCCTGAATTCCCAGCAGCTCTTCCTCTGCACCAGCAGGGGGAGTCCTGACTCTTTTTTGAATAAATTAAAAGCTTCTGCCATCATCATCTCGTCACAGCCACTAGCTAGTGTGATGTGAATCCTGTATTCTTTAGGTCTTGTTGCTGGTTTCTGCTCTGATGGTGTTCTGTACACGCTGAAAGCCCTGTACAATGCTGCTTGATCACCAGGCTACAAGGCAACACTGTAGAGAAGCCCAGAGTGGCCAGAGAGACTGCTGCTCACTCCACACACAAACACACAATAACAAACACTAACACCACAAACCTCATTGACCGCACACATGCGTGCGATGGAGCCGATGTTGTTGGTGATGGTGACGAGTGTTGCTCGGGCCAAATCCTCTTTAGAAATGCTGTCCCTCTTCTCTTTGCTCATCATGTGACCAAAACTATAATAAAAACACAAGCAATTTATTCACTAAAGAACAAATATAGGGCTGGATTACCTGCTGTAATTTACAAAAGAAATAAAGTGAGTAAAGTAAGTAAAAGCAAGCAAAAACAAACCAATGGAAGGATGTATGATTGATTTTATGGAAGAAGCCTTCCATGTTCATTATATTAGTATAAAAAAAAATAAAGTGAAAAAAAAATTGAGTTATGATAAAACTAGAAGTTGATAATGTTTGTGGTTGATAATATTTTTGACTTTTTTATTGCTAACAAAAATGAATTATTTGTTTAAAAATTATTTGTTGGTTAGCACTGTCGCTTCACAGCAAGAAGGTCGCTGGTTCAAGTCCTGGCTGAGTCAGTTGGCATTTCTGTGTGGAGTTTGCATGTTCTCCCCGTGTTTGCTTGGGTTTCCTCCGGGTGCTCTAAAGATATGCAGTATAGGTGAATTGAATAAATTAAATTGCCTGTAGTGTATGTGTGTGAATGAGTGTGTATGAATGTTTCCCAATGCTGGGTTGCAGCAAGAAGGGCATCCGCTTTGTAAAACATATGCTGGATAAGTTGGCGGTTCATTCCGCTGTGGTGACCCCTGATGAATAAAGGGACTAAGCCGAAGTAAAATGAATGAATGTTTAAAAATGTTGTAGCAATATTGTGACAAATTATTACAATTCACATTAACGGTTTATATTTTAATATATATTTGAAGACTGGAGAGCTTCCTTCCTGCAGAATTCAGCTCCAACATTGATCAAACACACCTGAACCATTTAATAGAACCTGATGCAGCCCTAGTAATTCAATAATAATTACAGACAGGTGTGTTCGGACAGGGTTGGAGCTGAATTCTGCAGGAAGGTACCTCTCCAGGAACAGGGTTGGTGACCCCTGTTTTAAGATAAATGTAAAATATTTTTCTAAATAATCAGTCTTGCTTTCGGTAGAGATTTTTCTGTATAATTTTTGATAACTGAAAAGGAATATTTCACTAAAATCTATTACAAATTTTAAAGGTATTTACTGTTCTTTTGATCAGTTATAAATCTTTAAGTACTAGGGCTGCACGCTATTTTTTTTCTGCGAGAAATATTGAAATATTAATATTTCAATATGAATACAGTTTCCCAGGATAAGTCTGAATAGCACTACTTAACTGTTTTCTGGAGAGTCTAACAGTTTTCGGGTGCAGAAATAATCACAATGCAAAAAAATGCCTTTAATACTTTGTCTTGTTTCTGGTCCACATATCTCGAAATTCTTAGATCAAGTAAAAACATTGTTTTATTTTCAACTTCAGAAGAAATTAGTCAAAATTAAGAGTTTTTACTTAAAACAAGTAAAATTGTCTGTAAAATTAAATACAATTCTGTAGCTCAACTATTGTGAATGTGCATGTGATATCATGCTGAAATGATATATTTTGCAGCCCTAGTAAGTACTAATTTCTTTAGTAATATTTATTGAAAATAGAATCATTTTAATGACTGAAAACTTCTAAATGATAGTGTATGGTCTAAAAATAATTGGCTATTTACTGGCCTTGATGATTCCATGAAGAACCTTTAACGTCCTTACAACCTTTTCATTCCAGCAAAAGGTTCTGTACAGTGGAAAATATTCTTTACATCATTTAAATATACTTCTAACTAAGAAACAAATGGTTCTTTTAAAAACTGTTCTCTCAAACTGTTTGTTAAGCAACTAAAAATTGTTCTTTTTAAAAAACAATATATTTAAATATAGTAAAAGCAACCAAAGGAATGAAGAATGCATTTTGTGTCACATGAGACAGGCAGGTCCACACGTGAGACTCCATAAATACAGCTCAGCAGCCTCACATTTCATTTGTGGGTGTCTGTCACCCGACACTACACATAAACACAGAGTGTCTTTTGTACCTTGAAGCCACTGCAGAGCCCTGTAGGCCGAAGCGCTGGTAGTCGCCACCATAGATGTCCTTTACCAGTTTATCAACATTAGTACTGTCCCCTTTACTGGCCATCTCAAGGGCCTCTTCAAACGTCTCACAGCCCGTCAACAGGCAACAGAGACCCAAAAAAGTCCCACCACCAAGACTACAGAGAGGAAAAAAAAGGGAGAATGATGCACTGATAGACAAAACATGCTTATTGGGAACACATGTATTTCACACACATGTATACAATTTAACCTTTAGACAATTTAAACTGTGGTCACAAACAGACCATGCGCCGGTTGCATAAAGTTCAAGTTCAAAGTCTAAACTTAGGCTAGTCTTACACCAGGTGAGCTACAAAATAAAGATTAAATTCTGTAATGTAATAACTTTAAAATGTACAATAAAACCTAGTAGCCTGACTTTTCCTAAATGTGTATATATTTCATTCTTACATTCATTCTAGCTTTTAGTACAAAACACAAAAGATGAATCACTGTAATGATCAAATTGACCGCACTCATTTCAGCGGTTGTTGCTAGATCGGATATGGTTGCGGCCGGAAGTTAACGAGAATTATTTATATTATTTATTAAATTTCAAATTTATCGTATTTTATTAACATCTACCCCCACCCCAAACGTCACAGTAATGTAAAAACAGTAGTTGTACAGAGTATTATTTATGCTATCTATTAAATTACCCAATAAATTTTATTTTTTAACATCTACTCCCACCCCAACCCTAAACCCAACCAGTGTCATAAAAAAATGCTGCTATATTGATGTGCATATCGCACTTTCGGCTGGCCACATACCCGATCTAGACTTTACCCATTTCAGCGTCCCCTACTTTTTCCTGTTCAACTGAATATGTGTGCCTCGGTTGCCTAGCAACTTCATGGTAACAACAACATAGCTTTACTTCATACATGTCTTTTAAAACAACTTATTCAGTACCATGAAAAAACAGCCAAAAAAGTGAGGTGTGCACCCTCATGGGCTAGTCTATAATGTCTAGTAACTTTATACAAATTAAAGGATACATTACAAAAAATATTGTATTTTTGGGTTAATGACTTTATTAAATATTAAGGCAAACATTCAAAGCTTAATCAGGGTTTCTGCAGATTTCCTCAAGTCAAATTTCTATCTTTAGAAATTTTAAAGGACTTTAAGACTCCTTTTAAGACCATTATGAATAAAATTGTAGACTTATACAGGGCTAAACACCACAAAAGGATTTTTTGTAATGAACCAGTTGAGCTAATGATTAATGAGACTAATGATTTTTTTTCCTAACATATTTTAATGTGTCAAAACAAGAACTCTAGCTGTGTACACTTTTTTCATTGTTTTTTTTTAAATGGCAAGTTTAACATTCTTAAAAGCATATTTATTATAAAGAAAATGACATGACATGGTTTCTGCAGGTTTCACCAAGTCCAATTTAAAACTTTTACAGTTATAATATTAGTTATGAGCAGTTTTAGTAAAAGTTTCATTAAGATGTGCTGTTAGTGATTGGATGTGTTTTGGATCAATTGGGTGGTTTTACATAAACAAAGAAAAGACAACACAATACAAGACAATATTTCAGTGAATTTAAGATTAAGGCCTAAAATTGTGTTTTTGAAATTGAAGACTTTAAGACCCTGCAGACACTGCATGAATAATCAATATATAAATCAACTATATATGGTCCAAATGAATTAAGTAGAACTCCTAATTAACCTAATGTGTTTCGGTTTTAAAACCTTATGACGTTTCCTGCCTATTTATAAATATCATGTCCACTCACGCTTCTGTAGATAATTTTTGTGTAAATGGAAGATTATGTAAAGGGATATATTGTTGTTATTATCATGAGAAATTGTAGAATTCTTTTTAATTTTCTTTTCTTGATTGGTCTATTTAATTAGGGGAATGTGCTGTAAAATGTCTAACAGCTGTTATGAATTGTACCTCTTTGCAATAAAAAACTGAAATACATATAAATAAAAATATTATTTAGATGGATTGTTGGTGATTGGATGTGTGTTGGCCCGATTAGGTAACTTTAAACTTAAACTTTTAAAATGAAGACCTGTTTAAAATAATTTTGGACCTACAACACAATATTTTTGTAAATTTAAATTTAGTTTTTGAAATTTAGGACATTTTAAGTCCTTTTAAGATCCCGCGGACTCAATTGAAGCTTTAACACTAAAGATGATGATGGAAAAAAATCTATTTGGTACAGTCTTATATGAATGATTAATTCTGTAACTAGATAAATACATCTTTAATAAGCATAGTATACATTTTTAAAAATATTAATTATTGCAAACATTTGACTTCAGAACGTGGTGGTAAATGTACAAAAATGACCAGAAAGGATCTGAAAATGATCAAATTGACAGCTAAACACCAGAGGTTTGTAGCATGTGATCCTGATCCTCCTGCAAGTGTGGCAGATTAGCACATCAGCATTAACTACAGCAGACAAATCTCCTCCCTTTTGTCAATCAAAGCTGAAAGGCTCCATTTCATTCTGGTACAAGCACACTGAAAATGCTGGTCTGACTCAGTGAACTTCACAACCTACAGTACACCACTGTCAGTCACACACTCATTCTCTTCTATTAGATGACTCAGTCTTGTGTTTCAAAGGGAAATTCAACACAGCAGGAGCTGGTTTTGCTTCTAACAGGCTTGTAATTCTGTGTCCATGAGAGATGAAGAAACAGTCAGGACCATGTGTTTAGTAAATGACCAAAGATAAATTCACATTTCATGCTGTAGCGAGAAATGTTTAAATTAAAGCTACACGATATTGATGGATCTTAATGGAAGTTGCTGACAAAAGCAGAGCTCTTTCTTTGTCCATTAAATAACAGTTACATTACAACAAGCGCTTTGAACTTATTTGCTTGTTATTTAGTACTACAACCTTTTACAGCAATCATCAATACCTAATAGAAGCAAAACATCCTGTGAATTTGTTTTAGAAATAAATGGACAAATGCAAAATATTAATTGTATCAGTTATTAAAAGTGTGTAACATGTTTGAAATAATTTTTGTAGCTCATCTAGCAAAGCACTGCACTAATCAAAATTATGGGTACAATTCTCAGATAAAACATATACTGTTTTCTTGACTATAAGTTGTAAGCCTGTCACGAACTGACAATCTTTGATTTTGTGTGGATGATTATATGCAATTACAAAATTGTAATATGAGCAATATCACACGAGTAGCAGTGCGATATGGCTGTATATCTGCACTGGTGGGAGACGTGCGTATATATGTAAACAACAGTTTGTTCTGGTTTTCAAATCTGATTTAGCCATGCGATATTCTGCAATAACAGCACTCATACAGCCTCTCCTCACCTTTCTGTATTACTCCGCCCACAAAGTAACAGGAGATCAATAAACTCAATACAAATATTGCAGCTGCTGGACAACAATGTACTTTAGAGATTTTTTTGGCGAGAATGTAGACCGCATAAGATCAGCTGATCAAATAACGGGTTTCTCAAGCCAGGTGGCGCATAAGACCAGGGGCTCATCTTCTGTTTCCAAAATGCATCACAAACTGCTTGAGAAACTGTTCTACTATGATAATTGGTGATAAAAATATGTTCAATAAGATGTACTAGTTTACTAACTGTTTATTCAGTTAAACATAAATTTTAAACTTTAGGCCTACATAAGCTCCAAACAGCGATTTTTGATGACCTTAATCCCACTACAGTCATAACTGAACTAAACAGAAATGGAATTAAGACGTGGAGTATGCATATATTAGTGGCATTATTGAATAAACACAGCAATCAAACTATTACCGTCATGTAGGACTTTTCGCCACACACACACACACACACACACACACACACACACACACACACACAC
>CAIGQZ010034880.1:16683882-16694003 GCA_903798205.1 Danio tinwini
CATAAAGTGGGATCAAAAATGTTTAAAAATATATATATATATATATATACACACAACAGTTTGCACATAACCTCACCATGAAAACTCATTGGTTAACAGCCCTACATATAAAACATCTGATTTTATTAGCACATCTGTCTAAAAGTCCATTTGTGGCCTGTCTCCTTACCGTCCTGAAGTCATTCTCAAACTTGAATGCTCCGCCGCCGGTGGCACAGAGTGTGGTGTGCAAGCTGGAGAAGTGCTTATCTCTGCCCATTTGAATGAATCTGTGCATGGCGGCGGTGGGAAAGCGGATGAAGTGCAGGTTCCCAGTGCGACCGCAGATGGTGAGGTTGCGCAGCTCCAGGTGCACGTCGCGTATGCCAGTTTTACCATAGGCTGTGTTGGAGGTAAGGTACCTGCGTATGCTCTTCAGATTCTCCACCTCCTCCTGCTCCTCCTCTGCAGTGATATCTTTTGGCTCAAAGTATACAAGCTTTACTAAAGTACCACCGATGTCCATTCCAAACCATGGAAATGCTGGAAAAAAAAACAAGGAGATCAATCAACATAAGTGTAGAAAATATATCCATATAGGACCAATAGCATATATGAATGTTGATAATGGGCGACACGGTGGCTCAGTGTTTAGCACTGTTGCCTCACAGCAAGAAGGTCACTGGTTAAAGACCCAGCTGGGTCCGTTGGAATTTCTGGGTGGAGTTTGCATGTTTTTCCAGTGTTGGCGTGGGTTTCCTCCGGGTGCTCCGGTTTCCCCCACAGTCCAAAGGCATGCGGTACAGGTGAATTGAATAAATTAAATTGGCCGTAGTGTATGTGTGTGAATGAGTGTGTATGGGTGTTTCCCAGTACTGGGTTGCAGCTGGAAGGGCATCCGCTGTGTAAAACATTTGCTGGATAAGCAGGGGGTTCATTCCGTTGTGGCAAACCTTTATGAATAAAGAGACTAAGCTGAAGGAAAATTAAGAAATGTTGCTAACTAAACAAGCATACTGAGAGACTACTGTAAAGATCAGTATCAGTCAACATCCAAATGAGCACACCCTAATATATTAAATACTTTCATTTTGCAATGATGATTTATATGATTACACATTTTACTCAAAGAACCCTAAAACAATACTTCAAATATATATTAAGCAGCACCACTGTTTTCAACACTGAAAATAATAATAAAAAATATTCCTCACGCACAAAATCAGCATATTAGATAAACTTCTGATGCATCACGTGACACTAAAACTGGAGCAATGATGCTGGAAATTTAGCTTTGCCATTACAGGAATAAATCACATCTTAAAGTCCACATGAACCGGAAGCTGCAACCGTTCTTTTTTGTATTGTGACGCAGTTCCTAGAGAAACGAAATATTAAATGACACAACAGTGGCTTGTTTTTCTACTGCGAGCTGAATGGAAGTAATAAATTAGGCATATTATTCAGAAAGATAAGGAAAGTGTTTAGAGAGTTATTACAACCTAACACACTCCTGCTCACCATTTCTGTTTGTGGTCAATACTGAAAATTAAAGCGGTGTGGTTAAAGTCTGAAGTCAGAATTCTAAGCCCCCCTGTTTATTTTTCCACCCAATTTCTGTTTAACGGAGAGAAGATTTTTTCAACACATTTCTTTTTTTTTTTTTTAAGATTTATTTTTGGCCTTTTTGCCTTTATTAAGTGGATAGGACAGTATTTCAGACAGGATGCGAAGTGGGAGAGAGAGGGGTTAAGGATGGGAAATGTCCTTGAGTCAGGATTTGAACTCGGGACGCCCTGAAGTGCTTATGCACTATATGTCAGCGCACTAACCACTAGGCTATTGTGCCGACTTCAACATATTTCTAAACATATTAGTGTTCATAACTCATTTCTAATAACTGATTTACTTTATCTTTGCCATGATGACAGTAAATTATATTTTACTAGATATTTTTCCAAGACACTTCTATACAGCTTAAAGTGACATTTTAAGGCTTAAGTAGGTTAATTAGGTTGACTAGGCAGGTTATGGTAATTAGGCAAGTTATTGTATAATGATGGTTTGTTCTGCAGATTACCGAAAAAAATACATAGCTTAAAGGGGCTAATAATATCGACCTTAAAATGTTTTTTTTTTTTTAAACTGCTTTTATTCTAGCCAAAATAAAACAAATAAGATTTTCCCCAGAAGAAACAATATTATCAGACATACTGTGAAAATTTCCTTGCTCTGTTAAACTTTATTTGGGAAATATAAAAATAAAATTAAAAGGGGGGCTAATAATTCTGACTTCAACTATGTAACCAGACAATTTAACAGAAAAAAAAAACAAGTAATGTATTTTTAGATTTCAATTAAAGATTAGAAGGGCAAACTATTATTTTTTTTAATGAAATGTACGGATGAATTGTTCACCACAAAACTAGCAATGTGAGCTAACAAAATCCTATGGTTAGTTTTGATTTCTTAGGGACTTTAATATACATTAAAATAGACTTTAAACTTTTAATTTGTAATAATTTCACAAAAATATAATTTAACAGTATATTACTCAGTGCGCACTGAGAAAGGCATTGTGCAGAAACGTCTGGGTTTTCTATCTCCCAAGAATGTAAAATAAAGAAAAAAAATTGAATTGAAAAAAAAATAAAGCTATATAAAGTAATTATTTGATGAGTGCCAATGATGACCTTCTGAATGATAACATTAACTAGATTAATGCACCAAAATGTAAAAACGATGAGCATGCAGTGCAAACTTAATTACTGAACAGTATATTTTGTCAAATTAATGCAGCCTTGACGGGCAAAATAGTAAACTTGAAATTATTATTATTTTCAATCTGTCCTCAAACTTTTGAAGCTTCTTCAAACACTGCAAGCAGGCCAACCAAGGAAAGGCACTTACTCGGTTGCCAAGAGCAACACTGCAGCAGCCAATGAGCAGTCAGTTACCATGGCAACAGCAGTGAGGCTGCAAATGGCTGTTCTAGGACACTTAGCAGGTGAGATGGCAGCAGAACCAACATTAACACAGATACACACGTCTCTTATATAATATAACAAACATTTAAAAGATCAATGCATAGAAATGTCAAACCTGAATTTCCAAACAGTCTAAAAAGCTGTAAAAGAGCAAAGTCTTATCAGATAATGGGTACTTTATTACTGACATGGCCTTTTACATCAGGTGTTCACTGAGCTGAACCCAAAGAAATCGCAAAACATTAGGGCAGGTCAGGGACAAACGTCTGAACTTGAGTAACTCCTGCTCATATCAGACTGATTTAATCAGATTTATGACCTGGTATAAAAACACTATCAGCTGATGTGACCAGTCTGTAAGCAGAGCACTCTCTGCTACAACACCATCTCAAATGACCCTCACACTTCCTTCCACCCCTAATATAGAAGTGGCCATATACAGGAGGGGCTATTTTGGACATCACTCATATTTAAGAGCATGCAAATTAAGTGGACCTGAGCCCAACTAACTCAATGTGCACGTTCTTTGCTTGCATAGTTCTGAAAAACACAAATGTAACTATGAAAATGCTTCTTTTCTGAAAGGAAAAAGCACTTTATCCATAGACTGATATTATCTGAGAGAGAGAGAGAGAGAGAGAGAGAGAGAGAGAGAGAGAGAGAGAGAGAGAGAGAGAGAGTGATGAAACAATGTTGCTTCTTCGTTGACCTGACTGACCGAGCCAGACGCATCAGGTGAACAGGGGGTGTGACAGTGGTGTGACATAATGACATCAAACAGCCCATGTGGGTAAAAGGTCTGTTTACATCCCCTACTCAACAGAGACATGGTGAGGGTGAGGGAGAGATACTGACAGACAGAGAGAGAGAGAGAGAGAGAGAGATTATTATTAGTGATTATTATTATTATTATTATTATAGAATATATGTTAATGGGGCTGCAGGGTGGCTGTGGCAACCCCGGATTAATAAAGAGACTAAGCCAAAAAGAAAACGAATGAATTATGTATTAATGGGCAACTCTGTGGCATAGTGTATGTGTGTGAATGCAAGTGTATGGGTGTTTCCCAGTGTTGGGTTTCATCTGAAAGGGCATCTGCTGCGTAAAAGATACGCTGGATAAGTTGGTGGTACATTCCGCTGTGGCGACCCCTGATTATTAAAAGGACTAAGCCGAAAAGAACATGAAAGAATTAATATATTATAGTACTATACTACTATTTACTGTGCTTACTATCTTTTTTTCTAAATATATATGCATGCTCCTTTTTAAAATTTAGAAATGCTTTGGCAATACATTTGTAACATTTGTTATGCCAATAAAACAATTATTGAATTGAATTGAGAGAGATAGAGAGCGAGACTAAGAGAAATTGGCAGGCAAGTGTGTCCATGTGAGAAGCTGGGAAAGGTGAAAAAGTGGCGAGAGAGAATGTGACAGAGAAATAGAGTGGTTGACAGAGAGCAATTGGCAGGCAAGAGAGTGTGCATGTGAAAGAGAAAGGGCTTGTACAAAAGAGCGAGAATGAAGATTACACATATTACCTGACACTCTCAGATTAGAACAGAACAATGGAGCCTCTTACTATAATCTAACGTACAGAAAAACTAAGATGTAAAAACGTAAATGTAATGTGTATTTATATAGTGCATTTATTGAGTATGGACATGCACCCAAAGCACTTTACAATCATGTCATTACAGTCTCTCCTCACAGAGACAGTAATAGAACCAATTCAGTGGATGGTGATAGGTACAGAACGAGAACCGGTTTCAAGGTTTACTGCGGTTTGGAAAGTCAAGGTTTTAAAACCACAAACGTTTTTTGTTACATTATTCCTAAGGTATATGTAAGTTTTTTTTTTTTTTTTTACATGTTTTTCACAACTATTTTATTTAGTTTTTTAGGGCAACAGTATCTCCAGCAGAAAAGTAACCTCCACATCAAAAGTTACTGGTCCAAAATAATTTAAATATTTCTAAAATAAAATATATTGTGTTCAATGGGGGAAATGTTTTAGTTTTTTTACCTTGACATTTAAAAGAACATATTTTAGAGCAGTAATCACAATAACGTGATATTTTTATCCAAGGTTATCATACTGTCAGAATCTTATACTGGATCATATCTACATGGGGATGCCATTCAGAGGGAGAAAATTTGTCCAGGACACCTGGGTTACACCCCTACTTATTACAAGAAGTGCCCGGAAATTTTTAATAACCCCAGCGAATCAGGACCTCAGTTTAAAGTCTCATCTGAAAGACGGTGGTCAATGACAGAATAGTGTGTTTGGTCACAAAACTGGGGCATTATGACCCACACAGACCGCAGGTTAAGCACCCCCTGCTTGCCTCACTGAGGTCCCTTCCAACAGTAACATAGTTTTCCCATGTGATCTCCCTCTCAGGTACTAACCAGGTTCAGCCCAGCTTAGCTTCAGTGAGAAACCAGTCTTGTGCTGCAGGGTGATATGGCGGTGAGCATAGCCGGCAAAGTACAAACGTATACACACACACACACACACACACACACACACACACACACACACACACAAATACATCATTACAGGTATGCACTCTCTCTCTCTCTCAAATGCACAAAATGTTACTTTTTTTTTCACTTTTTTTTTGCAATTTTATTTAAAATATAACCAGCATTTTATTTTGTGTTTGGGAACCTTTGGACCCAGGTTTGTACGGAGCATGTCAGAAATCCTCTTTTTTTGTAACATGATCTATTAAACTTTTTCCTTCTGAAAGTTAAGCATGTAGATTTTTATTTTTTTGAAAACTTAAGTAATAAAGAAGTTGTTTTGTTAGAAATCTTTTTTTTTCACGACTGATTTAGAAAACAACACACAAATAATAAATTTATAGGAATTTAATTAAATTACACGCATTCCAAATGGGTTAATACTGTTTTATTTATTAAAAATGAATTTCTTTTCTGAAAGAGCTTTCTTGGTTAGATGCAAATTGCACTGTAAAAATACAAAAATTAATTGTTTAATTAATTTTTAACCCAACTGTTTTTTTCCCCTTTCTTTTTTCTTTGCCTTTATTTTAACAGAACAATAACCACAAATTACAACCAACAAATTTCTCAATACCACAGCCCCATCACAGGACGTAATGAAGATCAAAAAGAAGACAAATAAAAATACACATAAAAAAATAATGATAAAAGAATACATAAATTAACCAAAGCTTATCGTGATCTAAAGTTTTTTTTCAAAAGTACCTGAAATCCTGGAACCTACATACTCATGGAAAGGAGTCCAGATCTGATAAGTATCAATTTTTTTCCTTTGATCAGTGGGTACTATATGAGCAATTCCATGCAAATGTCAACCTTGCCATGAAAAAAATTAAGTTTTCACCAAAATACGAAAACCGTTTTGTGTGTAACCAAGTATTTTACACTACTTTAGAAATACTCAAAAATGTCTCTGTTAATGTTTTCAAACAACTATATTTGATTTACCAAAGTCACACAATTGCCAATTTCACATCTGTGGTTAGTTGTTCTTGAAAATATAAACAGATGTTTCATTATAATGTTAACATACTTTCTCTGTGAATTTATGTGTATTAAAATATGTCACCTCCATAATGCTGGAAATGCTCAAATTCCAGTGACATAAGATCAAATATTGCTTTACGCCATCCTGATACTGTTGGCTGTTTATCAGATGTCCATTTAAGAAATATACTGTTTGTGCACTCTTCAATTTATTATCAGCAAGACCTAACAAATAATTAAGAGAGCCGAAGTCACATCTTGTAATAAATATGACTTAATCACCTACAAATCTGTACCCAATAGCCTTTAATATAAATATATATATAAAATTCCAAACTGAAATTGTACTTTTACAAAAAAAGTCTGTTTATTCATCAGTATAAAAGATTTTGTGTAGTTTTTTTTAAGTGTGCTTAATATGTAATTAAAATTTTTTGAAGGAATTCACTTTTTTTTATTTACAAAATGAAGTAAATGCTGTAAAAATATGGGTTTCACAATCACTGATTAAAGAAAATTTGCTAATAAAAGATGTTAAAATAAAAAAAAATTAAGATCTCACCATTTTAAAAACATTACTTGAGTTAAAACATCCCTTGTATGAGAAATTAGACACCTTTCAAATACATTACATGGGATAAATAAAACAAAAAGTAACATGTTTATTTAAAAAAAATGCTTTATCTTCTAGGAATACCTTGAAAATCGCAATTTACAACAGCTGACTGCAAATAATGAAACAATAAAAAACAATTGCTGCAACAAAGGTGTTTCCACATAAACAAAACACGGCTGGAGCTGGGGAATGTTGTCAAGCTGGCCTAGCATGCCGACACAGCTGAGACTTGTTAAACTCTATGAGCTCTGTATATTTTAGTGTTCATTTGTCTTCTAAACCTGACATCTGTCGAACAGCATTTTTGCATTATCGTCAACAGTAATACAGCATACAATACATCTAATGCATTAACAACATCACAATTAGCATATTATTCTGCAAATATAACTTAATCTGAAACTTTCAGATCAATACCAAGAAGGTAGGATGTCTTATAACATCACATGAGTATGAGATTTCTTACCTGGCTTCCATGAACACTTTAACTTCATCCTGCTAATCTAATATTTTCAGGTGCAATCTCAACAGCCCACAAAAGCAGGCAGCATTTAATGGTTCCTTTTGGCTTCTAATGGCATTCTAACTACGCACTCAAAGTTAATTCCTAGTGTCGTTTTGTAAAAGTGAGCAAATGTGCTGAATTTCTGCATACTGGATGGTGGGGGCGTTTCTGTCTGGCCCTTTAACGAGGCCACGCGAATACAAATGCCACGCGCTGATTGGTCGAAAAGCGTCGAGCCTTTGCTTCATGAGCGACTCCAGCACACCTCCTGACTTCACATCGACCAATCAGAGAGCGAGAACAACAGTCTCATAGGTTTCATCAAAACAATAGACACTTCACAGAGTGCAGACATTATAATGACAGTTTAATCTGTATTGGGCAATGTAAATACCAGAGCCGGATTAAACAAAGCAGGAACGAACGTTTTTTATTTATATTCGAGAAACACTGTTTTGTCAATGTGACTACATCTACAGCGTGAAACATTTAGCAAGTTTGATTTCTGACCAAATGACTCATTCGATTCATTTTAGTGAATCATATACCGTGTGTCTGCCCGACTCCCAGACGAATGATTCGTTCAAACAAAACAATTCTTATGAATCAACCCGAATTATTTGACATGTTTAATAAATTAATCATTGCTTTCGACCTCTACTCGAAATTTACTCTAGTACTAGTCACCAAACTACAGTGATTGAGGTACAGTTGGTTTTATATTTGCACATTCGTTCATTGAATTGTCTCTATATTGTTTACCACGCTAATTTGAATCTTTGGTCAGAATTAGCATGCAAGTATGACTTCAAAACAACATTAGCACTACTGTATCTAACTGACTGTAAGCAATGTTGTACTTTGATAGTCATTGGCTGCTAATATAATTTCACGATTTAGAATTTGCAGAGAATCGTTTTCTGAAACCATATTATTAAGGAGAAAGTCTGAATATCCGAATATGAAACCAACTTTACCTTTATACTACAGTGACATTGATAAACTTGGCACTTGATTTGTAACGTTACTGATAATTTGGCACCACAAATCTGAAGGCAGTTATAAAATAAACAAACGAATCAATCAGTTGAACTTTCACCCTTAACAATTGCATCAAAAGCTTACTTAACAAAGAAATCGATCCTATAGCAAATTTCATTCCCACCTTTGATCTTTAGTTCAATGTTCCTGAGATAAAAAAATGCAGGTTTACATTTATATAACGTTTGTAAATAGCTTATAGTTACAATATATGCATATTCTTTAAATACAGTTTCTGTCTACTAATATGCACCACCATTTGTTTTAATCCAGATGAATATTGAATTAATGCAGGTTGTGCAAAATGGCCTGTTTAAACCATTCCTCTTGCAACACTGCTAAATATTCACATGACTAGTGTGTAAAAACAGTGTTTTATACTGCACACATCGTGTAAATCTAATGTGATTTTAAGAACACTGTGCTGTAAACTTACGTGGTCGGTTTTTCCTCGCCGATTCCAATCGCATCCGCAGGCGGCACCTCTTAGCTGGGGACCCGTTGATTTGCGGGTCGTGGTGAAGATGGTGATAATTATCGTCCGTCGGACTGTACGGACTACAGCTCCCGTTGCTCAGCTGTCGCCGGATCGGCTTGTGCATGCCGTTTTGGTAGCAAGGACTCGATCCTTTTTGATCCATCACTGATTTGGCCTTATCCATATTTCAGTGCACAGCGCGCGTCTCCCGTAAGGCTGGAGGCAAGACTCAAACACACACACAGGCAAGCGCTGAATGTGTCTATCGCGCTCTCGAGATAAGGAAAGGCTCGTGGCTAATGACCTACAGCAAATGCACGGATTTAACCTGAAAACGGCTATAACAACAGCGGTGGCAATAATAAACCCGCTTTATTGCATAAACCGAGTACAAAACGATGAGAGCAAAACATTAACGCACGTTGCAGTCGAGGTCATTGTCGGTCATATTGCTCGAGCTCTGCGGCAGCCGAGCCACCCCGTCAAACACCCGGCTCATGACGTCACTCAGAACGACTCGACGAGTCACGGCGCGAGCGGAGCATTGCGCCGTGCGCGTGCACATAAAGCACCGTCTAATATTATCGCTTTGAAAAGATCAAAGTACAAAACGATCTTTCCTCTCGTGCCAGAGGTGACAAGGTCTATACACGTGTCCACTGTGTCTGTAGTATTATTATTAGGGTGTACGGCATGTCCGCCCCCCGTCACTTGGGTTGAGTTGAGCATTATCTATCTATCCTCTTGTTGGGTTGAGTTGAGCACGATCGATCAATCGATCAATCGATCAATCAATCAATCAATCAATCAGTAAGTCAGTCAGTCTGTCTGTCTGTCTTTCAGTCAGTTGTTCTATCTATCTATCTATCTATCTATCTATCTATCTATCTATCTATCTATCTATCTATCTATCTATCTGTAGGTCAATCGTTCTATCTATCTATCCATCTATCTATCTGTCTGTCTGTCTGTCTGTCTGTCTGTCTATC
>CAIGQZ010034880.1:16703715-16728064 GCA_903798205.1 Danio tinwini
TATTATTCATTCAATCATTTTCTTTTCGGCTTAGTCCCTTTATTAATTTGGGGTCGCCACAGAGGAATGACCTGGCCAAAAAAAAACCCAGCAACAATATTAAAACGGTATGCTCACCATATTATAGTAGGCTAAAAGCTGTAAATAATATTACATAACTCTTAAAATGTGTGGAATTTCATTGCATCTGACGCAAAACAAAGTGGCATCACAAAATGGTCCTTTTTACAGGTATTTTGAGCAGCTGGTCCCAGTGTCATTTTTTGTCAGTATATGTATTTCAGCATTGCTCAAGAGTACACAGGTGTCCGTACAAATGAACCACAGATGTACACCAAATGTGGCCCATGCACGCAGGCGCACTTGTGATCTCGTGCATTTGTGTTTGTTGTTTTGCCACTGGGAGGCGACAGAGCAATTTATATCGGCATTAAACTTCAGGAGTGTATCATGGCATGCCTTACTTTGTTGACTACAGTTTTATTTTAAAGGCTAAAAAAGGAGTTCTAGTAGTGGACCATAAATATTACACAAAATAGAATAGATATAACAGATCTTACAACACGTGAATAACAAACAAGTATTGTCTTTATTTTATGCATTTATATGGATATATTGTATTAATCATTCATTCATACATTCATTTTCTGTTTGGCTTAGTCCCTTTATTAATCTGGGGTCGCCACAGTGGAATGAACCGCCAACTTATCCAGCATTTGTTTTACGCAGCGGATGCCCTGCCAGCCACAACCCATCTATGGGAAACATGCATGCACACTCATACACTACGGACAATTTGGCCTACCCAATTCACATGTACCGCATGGCTTTGGACTGTGGGGGAAACCGGAGCACCAGGAGGAAACCCACGCGAACGCAGGGAGAACATGCAAACTCCACACAGAAACGCCAACTGACCCAGCCGAGGCTCAAACCAGTGACCTTCTTGCTGTGAGGCGACAGCACTACCTACTGCGCCACTGTGTTACCTATATTTTATTAAATATAAACTAAAATTTTCCCAATAATAACTAATTTATATCGCAGACTTGGTACAGAAGAGGTGGTAAGGCAGGCACCACTTTTGTATTTCAGGGCCACACTTTATTATTTGTCTTATCCTACTGTACTTCCACACTATAAAACGTTTCACATTGGTTAAACTTACAAACTCAAGTTCCCCAGCTGCCTTGAAAATGAGTCAACTCAACTTAGAGAGATTCTTTGTTTTAACTTAAGATGTTGAGTTTTAGTTAAATATATTGTGAAACTCAACATCTTAAGTTGAAACTAAGAATCTCTATAAGTTGAGTTGACTCATTTTCAAGGCAGCTGGTGAACTTGAGTTTGTAAGTTTAACCAATGTGAAACGTTTCACACCATTTACTATGCCATATATCACTCAATTGAATTGTTAAACCTACTTACACACTGTACAGTTTTCAGGATTGGGATTGAGAAACACATTATCTAAATTATTGTTCAGTGTGTATGCAAAACTGGAAAATTAAAACATTCAAAACCATGGGTAAGTCACTGTTAGGTGTCTCATGTGATGGTACTCACTATTTTTGACCAATTTAAAATTTGTTTTGGGATCTTGTTGACATCACAAGCCTGTGGCCAGGGGGTGTTTGAGTGGTTTCCCCCCCACCCCCTACTGGCAAAGTCCAAAATTTGGCCACTATATGAGCACATTTGTCCCATTTTTGAAAAGATGCTATCATAAATTGTGAAAATAACTGATAGCACTTAAAGACAAATTAAATTTTTAATTATTCAAATGTACAAATTCTGACTGAGTAAATCAGCTGGCCAGTTTATTTACCTACAGGCTACAGTTTGTAATATTTTTTTTTGTTTTTTTTAATAAGTTTTAATGAATTCCTACTTGTTTTTTAATGACGCATGATAATACATTTGCATTTTGAAGATAAGTATATTTTAATACTTTTTTATTCAAAATGTTTAATTTAAAATGCCAATCTCATGACTTTATTTATAAAACTGTAATAGCTTACAGTTTTAAATGCACAGTAAGCACTTTGACAAATTTAAAGGGAAATAATTTTGTTGCAACGAAAAATGTGGTTATGATCACCATTCGACAAACTAATGCAGCAAAGATTATTCAGTTCAATTCATGTTTATTTCTATAGTGCTATTCCAATGTAGATTGTGTCAAAACAGCTTAACATAGAAGTTCTAGTTCCAGCAGTGAAATTTAAACCAAACATTAGTGCATAAAATGTCGCTAAAATGCTGTATTTAAATCTATAATTTATTATAAAGTGAGAAGAATAACTGCAAAAAGCTCAACTTTTTAAGAAAAAAGAACCACTCCTTTCAATAGACTGGCTACGGGTCTGCATCATAGCACTTCTACCCATTAGAAAGGCCACTGCACAGAAGATGCTGATTCTGATGCTGGATTCTGTTTTTACACTAAATTTTGAGATGGCAGAACAGCCTTAAAGTAAGGCTCGCAAAAAGATGTGCTACTAATTTATGCACCCTCCGGCATTCCAAGATATAAGTTTTTTCATTAGCAAAATAAAGAAGATTTTTAGTACCTAAAACCCTAATCTTTGATGCATTTAAAAATGAAATAAACAGCTCATGGTACTTTGAGAGTCACAAAAACGCCTACAGGCAAAAATAAATGTATAGAAAATATTTATTAAATATTATTTAAAAAATTATTAAATGCTCCTGACAATATTTTGAGGCCTCAAAGTACAAGAAAGTTAATATTATAATATTACCTTTAAACCTCAGTCTCAAGTAGCAAACAGTCCTGAGAGCATTCACACAGTCTGGAGTGTGAGCTTCCTCACATGTAGCCTACGGTATGACATGATGATGCATGCTATACAAGCACAAACTCACACATGAGCTGATGTCAATTGTTTATTTTTTATAGGTTGCAACATTTGGGATAAGCACAATTTTGATGAACAATACAATATAGACATCTTTTCTCTCTTTACTAAACAAATGGCTGCAACTCAAATGCCAATTTGCACTGTTTGCCTTAATGCATCAAGCTGAGTTCACCCAAAAATGACAATTCTGTCATCCTTTAGTCACCCTTTAACTGTTTCATACATGTTTAAGTTTATTTATTCTGTTAAACTCAAAATACACTATTATAAGCAAAGCTGGAAACCTGTAACCATTGACTTTCATTGTTTTTTTGTTCCCATGGAATGGTTAAGCTTTCTTTAAAACACATTTTCTTTCTTTTCTTTCTTTAGTACATTTTCATTTTTAGGTAAACTATATTTTTAAGATGTGAACTTACTCAGGAGGACCATTTGAGATAAAAAGTGTTTTTTTGTTGCTCCAAAGGTTATGCTCAATGTACCCACAAGAGCTACGGGTGTTCATTTTGTTTGACCTGTATGTTAATTTTTGACTCTTAAAGTGCTATTGACTTTCATTTTATGACTCAATGTCCACGGTTTTAGGTAAAATCTTTAATTACTTAACTTACAACTTGGATGGCCTAAGGATGAGTAGCAAATTAAATTTTAATTTCACAAAATGTTTAAACAATATAGGCCTGTATAGCCAGGGGGGGGGGATCGGGTGGTTCGGAAGACCCACCCCTCACTGACAAAGGTCCAGAATTTGTCCCATACATGAGCTCATTTGTCCTATTTTGACTGCTATGTCATCAAAAATAGTAAAAATAACTCATAGAAAAAAAAGCAACATGGCACATATATGTCTGTCAACATCTCAAAAACGTGTTTTAGTGTTTCGTGATCCAGTCGGAATCCTCTGTTAGCTGTTGCTTCGGTGTGACTTCAGTTAATCAGTTTTGTCCAATGCTAACAGATATTTTTCATGAGTCCAACATCCAGATGGGCAAGAAATCATAAAATCTGATGAAAAAGAAGTCATCTTTCGCCACTGTATTGTTTTTAAATAGAGAAAACAGTAATTATTCTAAATATTGGACCTCCTGACAATAAAAAGGTGTTAGGCATCAAAAGTGGGCCATTTTAAAATTTATTTAAATACTTTTTTGGCTATTATCCATGAATTTTCAAATAGAAAAGAAAATTGTGAAGCTCTACATTATTAATTGTTATCATTATGTTTTAATAATTTTTTTTGTTCAAATGGCCAAATTCTGACTGAGGGATGCTGAATGTGGTGCTCAGTTTTTAATTTAAAACTTTAACATATTCCTATTTTTTCAATGGCATATGATGTAATAAAATTGTATTTTAAAAATAAGTATTTTGTCATATTTCTTTATTCTAAATCTTTAGTAAATATTTTGGTACATCAGGTGTGGTTATTCTGACCATCTGACAAGGTAATCCAGCTAAATATATTGCTTAAAATGTCACTAATGCAGTATTTAAATCTCATAATTAAATAACTAGGGAATAACTGCAAAAAGGTCCACTTTTCGACAAAATAGTACAACCCCTTCAACAGATGTCTACGGGCCTGAATTATGTTACTGTAATGTAACTTATAAAAATGAACCTTGTATCATGTTGTGAGTAAAATACAGGATTTGTAATAGCACGCTGCCCACCGGTTCATACTTAAAAACAAAACCATGAGTTTAAACTTCTCTCACTTTTTGGCCTGAACATGGTGTGCGAAATTGGCAAACAAGTGATCTTCTCTAAAAATAGAGAAATTAGCCGCGCGTCAGTGACTGAACAGTAATCGGAGGCGCATCACTCATTGCGCGCGCATCTGTGATCTCGTGCCATCATCGGGAGCTGGAAAAAGTTGGATAAAAGGAGCACGCCATGGTGTTGGGCGATACCAACAGAACTACTGTCGCGCAAAACCACGGAGAAACTATGAAGTCCTTGATGGCTGAGGAGCGCGCGCGAGAGACAGGAACAAGTGTGGAAACCTTTAACGGCATTATGATCTCTGAGGTCCTCGTCCCTCGCCTATTCAAGATTGCGCACGAGACTGGAGAGGTGGCAGTAGCTGCGGGCTCCGGGTCCTTGGATATGAAGCCCTCCAGCTCTCCGATCCTTCTGGAGATGATGGAGGTGGCGAACGGCACACGTTGCGCGGAGCAGATCCTCAGCTATGGAGAGGTGGAGAAGGTGCTGATCGGTGGAGTGCTGACCATGCTCACACTCATCACCATCTGCGGGAACATGCTCGTGGTCATTTCCGTGTGTTTCGTGAAAAAGCTACGGCAGCCCTCTAACTATCTGATCGTGTCCCTCGCGCTCGCGGACCTCTCCGTTGCGCTCGCGGTGATGCCGTTCGTCAGCATCACGGACCTGATCGGTGGACGCTGGATTTTTGGCAAGTTCTTCTGCAACGTGTTCATAGCCATGGATGTGATGTGCTGCACCGCGTCCATCATGACTCTCTGTGTTATCAGCATCGACCGGTGAGTGTTCTTAACAGGGCACGTATTATTGTTTTTATAATTGATTAGTTTATTGATACATATATGACTACATGGTAACTTATTTATTAACATTTTACAACAACAACAACAACAATAATAATAACAATAACAATAATAATAATAACTTTTACTATTTGTCATTTAGCCTATCAACAATCAATAATAATTTTACAGTGGACTATTCATCAATTTAGGCTAATATGCTTCTTATTAACACATTTTAACCTTCAAATAAATTTAGACCTAAAATATAAGGTAAGCTATCTTCTTTTAAAATAATATGAATAGAATATTTATTAATTGTTAATTGGTATGGGTTTATATTCTTCAAGATTGTCAGTGCTCAGCAGTATAAATAATTACACCCCATTTATAAAAGGAATATTTGTATCCATTTTTTCAGTGAATATAAGCAATGTATTTTGATGCATTTAAACAAAACAGATTTATTAAACAGATAATTTTATGCAAATAATATTTTAGTCAAAACATATATAGAAATTGAAATATAATACAAATAAATTCAAGCAAAATATTGCAAAAATAAATAACAACCTACAATATTTCAACAAAATTGTTCAATTTATTGCTTCTTTTGATTTTTTCTCTTTTTAAAATTAATATTTTTCTATAACATATACATTTGGGTGTATTAGTTTTTGGACCACTATCGTAAGTTATTTTGTTAGATAAGCTTCAGATTTGGCTTCAGTACTGACTAATCTAATGTATATGTACAAATTTAATAATTTTATAGCTTCCTATTAAAAATATGAATTTAGATTTGTGAGGGGTACTTAAATATGATGAGCTATATATATATATATATATATATATATATATATATATATATATATATATATATATATATTGTGGTATAGGTTTCATGATCTTTCATCTTCCGTAAATTATTCTTTTTGATCAGACTAGCCAAAAAGTCTATACAACAGTGCTTAAAATTGAGAAAAAGTTGCATAGAAATAGTGTCCATCAACCTAATCAGGGTTATTATAGCTAACCTTAGCTAAAGTTGGCATATTTGATCAAAACCTTAAAATTAATAATATAAATAAAACTGTATAGATTATTTAAAAAAAATTAAATAAAAGACAAAAACATCTAAAATTAAACAGAAAATATCAAAACAAAAACATCTAAAACAGCACATAAATATTTTAAAAAGTCATGTCTCCATGGTTTTCTATGTTCATGCCTTTTAATATCTATCTTTTTTTATTCCAGATACCTTGGCATCACCAGACCCCTTACGTATCCAGTGAGGCAGAACGGCTGGTGTATGGCCAAAATGGTGCTGTCTGTGTGGCTGCTCTCTGCGTCAATCACGCTGCCACCTCTCTTTGGCTGGGCACAGAACGTCAACGATGACCGTGTGTGTCTGATTAGCCAGGACTTCGGCTACACCATTTACTCCACGGCTGTTGCATTTTACATCCCCATGACCGTCATGCTGGTCATGTATTACCGCATCTACCGTGCCGCCAAGCTCAGTGCTGCCAAACACACCATCACCGGCTTCCCTCGTGTGGGACAGGGGGAAGTAGAGGAAGACGAGGTGGAAGAGGATGGAGGAGATGGAGCAGAAGAGCCCACAGGAGTGGATTGCGTAACTGTCGCCATCAAGCTTCAGAGGGAAGTGGAAGAGTGTGCGCGTCTGCCTCGAATCCTGCGAGGAGTGGGCAGAAGGTGTTCAGACCGTAGGAGCATCTCAATTTTCAAGCGGGAACAGAAAGCGGCGGCCACTCTTGGGATAGTAGTTGGAGCATTCACCATATGCTGGCTCCCATTCTTCCTGCTCTCCACGGCCCGGCCCTTTATCTGCGGGACAGAGTGTAGCTGCATCCCACTGTGGGTTGAGAGAACGCTGTTGTGGCTTGGCTACGCAAACTCACTTATCAATCCCTTCATCTACGCTTTCTTCAACCGCGACCTGAGAACTACTTACCGAAGCCTGCTCAGCTGCAGATATCGCAATATTAATCGCAGACTGTCAGCTGCTGGGATGCACGAGGCCCTAAGATTGGTGGAAAGACCAGAGGTGGTTGTCTCTGGGTGACCTAAACTGTGCACGTAACATACAGAGAGTTTAAAGGTTAACATTGCACAGATACAAGCACACAGACCTAAATGGTGGCATTTAGGATCCTGTGATGTTTGGAAGGTGTCACGGTGGTAACTACACAGTTGTCAAATTGGAAAAAGAGGTGCATAAGGGTCAATGCAAATTGCATTTTCTCATCTTGGTTGACACAGGAACACAACATCACTGGCTTTTCTTTGGAAAAACTATGGAGAAAAATACATACTGATAAGTCGATTCCAGACAATCCAAAAGAACAGAAAAAATGAACCGTTATCAGACTGAAGAAACATTTTCAGAGTTATCAATACTGCAAGAATTAGTTTAGTTCAAATTGTATTGATATAACAGTTGTGGGAGTGACATCAGTGTAGTCTGATTGTATATGTTTACCCTGTTTTAGAAGTCGTGGAAAGGCTACACTGTAAAAAATGCTGGGTTCCACACAATCGATTTGTGTTGGGACAACATGGAGGAATTAAGTTAACTTATTAATTTTTACAAATTTAAGTGGATTGAACATAAAACAAGTTGTCTAGAAAAAACTCAAGAATTGTGTTGTTTCAGCTCATTTTAAATATAATGGGGGAAATGAGTATTGAACACATCACCATTTTTCTCAGAAAACACATTTCTAAAGGTACCGTTGACTTGAAAATTTCAGATGTTGATAACAACCAAAGAAATACATATATGAAAAGAAAACAAATCTAATTAGTTTAGAAATTAAGTTATGTGTAATGAACAGAAATGACACAGGATAAAATACTGAACACATGAAGAAAGGGAGGTGTAAAAAGGCTGTGAGGGCCCAGACTGCAGCTGAAATCTCTCTGTAGTTATTCAGTAACCCTTTGCCCTTCCTTGGTGTAAATGAATATTAGCTGCTTCAGTCCAACATCTGCATTAGCAGGAGGATGAAGATGAACATTTCAGCAAGACAATAGCTATGTTTCCATCCAAAAATGCAAATTAACTTTATGAGCAAAACTGGATTATCGCATAAAAGACATGCGGACAAGTCATCCAACGAGTCAAAGCGAACAAAATAGTCACTTCCTGATTAACTGGCGCCAAATATCAACAGTAAAAACAGAATTTGCTGCAGTAGGAGAAGCTGCGTGAGTCTTTTCTTTATTTAATAAATGACTTGAGCCTCAAAAGGCAATCCTGACACGCAGTGAATGTGTGGTGGCGTTTGAAGGCGTGAGACGTGTAGCACAGACACTCTTGATTCTGGAGGTCATTAATAATATAATAACACTAATACTGAGATGGTTAAGACGTTTTCAAAGACCAAAACAACATTTCAGATGTTTTACAATATGCTCAGCCTGCTGTTTGTCCATTCACGCACATTTTTACCATCACATGATCTTATAACAAAATCACATGATCTTTTTTAAGGCTCATACTGGAATTTGTTCAGTAAAAGTGTTTCCATTGCAGTTTATGCTCACCTTTTCTTATCAAATAAAAAGTTTATTCTACTCAGTTATGCACATGTTTTTATGCTAAATTTATGAGCATCTTGGCATTTCCATCAACCAATTTTTTATGCACATATCCAAAATGAGCATAAAAATAGGTGGTTGGAAACATAGTTAATGATCCAAAACACAGCCAAGGAAATTCTCAAATGCTTTCAGAGAAAGAAAATCAAGCTGTAGAATGGCCCAGCCAATAACCTTATTCAAATCCAATAGAAAATACAAACTAAAAAGATAAAAAAAACACAGAATCATCAAAATGTTTACTCAAACTCAGTTTAAGTCTGTGAAAAAAAAATCACACCTGAGCAATGCATGTGACTTCATTCTCCACACAAGAGTCCTATCAACATCTGGTAAAAATTTCAAGTCAACAGCACCTTTAGAAATATGTTTTCTGAGAAAATGGTGACGTGTGGAATACTTATTTCCCCCAAGTTGTTTGAACAAACAGCAAACATCATTTTTTGTAGTATATTATAGATTTCTTTTGGCATAAAAAATGATAATAGAAGTCATTTCTTGTTCACCACTGTAGACTTTTATTCAACCATAACTTTGGTTTCTGAATCTTTAGAAAAGTGCAAAGGATTCATATACATATTTGTATGAATTATAAAAAAAGGACATGTATAATTTTGCAGTAGTATCTTGGCACGTTGTCATTCAGTGAATTTGAGAGATTGGAGATACACAGGATCAATAGAACTGCGGGAGAGAAATCTGCTTAGATTTATCCTTCCTTGAAAACCACTCAGCTTGGTTTCTGCTTTAAAAACCTTTATCGAGCCGTGAGATACTCGTTTGTCAACTGTCAGCACTTGTTAGCTCGCTAAGTGTGATTCATCTGTGTCTGATTGTTGCAATTCTGTGCTTAAACGCAAGCAAAGACAAATCATTTCTGCTTTCAATTTGCACATGCTCAATCCATATAAAACCCGCTGCATTGAAGGAAAGATCATTAAAGCTCAGATCTAACGTCAGCTAAGTTTCTTTCCGCAGCTGTGGTGAAGCCAGAAGGAACAAGAGGTAATCTGATCACGATCAGTAATTAAAGGGATTCTGATGAGATGAACTCGGGTCTTTTTATTGTTGGCAGCTATTTATAGATTGATTCTGCACAGATCTGAGGCAATTGGCTTGTATGTCACTTGTATTTATTTAACACACATGTCAGAATTCTCGAAATCCCTGACGATTTGTAATTATTCACTTTGTACAGTACATCCACATGTGTAAATATGAAAAGCAAAAGCATCAAAATGTAAAGTAGCCTAAACATTGTGTTTTTACTAGTGTACATGTTTTAATGTCACACCTCATGCAAATTGTCCCATATGAGTTAGAATAAACAATGAAAGAACTGGGCTATTTGTGATGTACTTCGTCTCGAACCAACTTCAAAACATTGCCAGCTCTATATAAAACTGAACTGTTGCCCAGTTACCTCGCTTGTAACACAGTTTTCCCATTAGGATGCCATTGTTTGACTGCACCTTGAATATTGAATACATCCAGGAGGAGGGAAGGATGGAGAGAGAAAGGCAAGAAAAGAGTAGCGTAGAGCGGGGGAGGTGCTCCCATTCACTTAGAATCACTAAAGCACTTGTTATGACTCAAATCTAATTAGTTGGCCAGTCCTTGAGGCCCTGCTGGGAAATCTATTTTAAGGGTCCAGCGTGTCTACCTGTGACAGCTACCTGCCGCTGGTGAAAGATCCATTCACACAGAGAGTCCACTGCCAATGAGGATGATGATGAAGCTCCTCGTTTCACACAGTTGTTTCACTTGACATGAATCTGCTCTGGTGCATGCCTCCTGACGAGACATACAAATAATTTTTGCCCGCTGAACTCAACAACTAAAATAACAAGGTTGGAGCTGCAGCGGTTGATGGATTGGAGGACTGTAAAATTATAGGTCAGAATAATTCTGTCACATTTCACCCCACTGAGAAAATCCTTTCAGCCGAAAGAGCAAGAGCAGGGAATTTTGAGCAGGCTGTAATCACCTGTGCTTTCACATTTTCCTCATCTTTATTTACCCTCTTGGCATTTAAATAGATTTGGCACCATTTTCAGAAGCAATTGGTACATTTATAAAAGTTTTAGTATTTATATTAAAGGGCTGCACAGTTCATCATTTCAGAATTGATATTGCAATGTGTGAATCTGCAATAGTCACATTGAATCTGTAAAGTCAAGTTGGGATTATAATTGATCAGTACCACCGTTCAGAACGTGATTATTGGGGTCATCGCAAAGTTTAACCCTAAACTAGAGTGACAGATTTATAACTGGACGTGTTTTAATGAAACTTAAACCAATAGGTTATAAACAACATAGGCTCATTTTGAAAACGTAGCCCTATATACATTTCTGGACATCACAAATTATACAGGCAGAGCTACGTACGGCTGCATTTCGTCTTTTAAACAAATGCTATGGGGTGCTATGATGCTGATCCTTTTCTCACTAACCAGCTGACCACTTACCTGTATGTGGACGGCTTTCCTGCTGTTACCAGTTTGTCCAATAGCTCGACATGTACGTGGGTGGACTTGAGATGCAGAGCGAGTTGACCGTGACGACGGGGTTCGAGTTCAGTGAAGAACAGTTCCAGAAAGCGGGTAAGACAAAAACAGAAGCAAAAAATTTAAATAAACAAGTAAATTACAGGGTGGGCAACGCAGTGGCGCAGTGGGCAGTGCTGTCGCCTCACAGCAAGAAAGTCGCTGGTTTGAGCCTCAGCTGGGTCAGTTGGCATTTTTGTGTGGAGTTTGCATGTTCTCCCCATGTTTGTGTGGGTTTCCTTCAGGTGCTCTGGTTTTCCCCACAGTCCAAAGACATGAGCTATAGGTGAATTGGGTAACCTAAAATTGCCTGTAGTGTATGTCTGTGAATGAGTGTGTATGGGTGTTTCCCAGTGATGGGTTGCAGCTGGAAGGGCTGGATAAGTTGGCGGTAATCGGTCGGTTGGTCAGTCAGTCAGTGAGTTAGTCAACAGCGGTTAAATTTAAGATCTGAAAAAGCGTACACAGCGGCCTCTGGCCTGGGACGTATTTTACTCTCTCCAAATATGTATATAAGGGTACTTAATCAGAATGAGCCTGGGTTGGTTATAAAGGTATATAAACCAAAACATCAACATAGGCTCATTCTAAAACGTAGCCCTATATACATTTCTAGAGATCATGAATTATGTAGCCAGAGGACCATATCGCTGCATTTCGTCTTTAAAACAAATGCTACGGGGCAGTATGACAATGTTTCTTTTTGCTCTTACTAGCTGATTGCTTACCTCCATATGGACAGCTTTACCGCTGTTACCAGTTTGTCCAGTGGCTCATTGCATGTATATAGAAATGTATCTAGGGGTACATAATCAGAATGAGCCTAAATTACTAATACAAAGTGTTATTTTATATATTATTGAATATCTGTACCTCAATTGTTAGATTCCGCAAAAAACATAAAATTCATTTGTAATGTAATTTATGCAGCTGCTCCTCCACAAAACAATCCTAGTCAATGTAAAATAATGAATTCTTTTCAAATAGTGTTAAAAGTCATCTTGTGAAATTATATTCATATCCCAATATGCAGACAAACTAAATAGCACAGTATCTGTTTTTGTCTAATATTGTGCAGCCCTATTATATCACCACAGATGACAGATCAAGGGCACCTTTTCAAACATTTCAGCATACTTTCTCTTGTATTAGTACAATATAGTCACAAAATATAATTTTCACTATACAAAATATGTTTTTTATCTTAATAAATATTTCATCCACAGTAACTACATTTCATAAAATTATGTAATTAAACTAATCTTAATGTTTAAACAAGGAATCATTTATTAAGTCCATAGATTGGTGGTTGTAATGTGTAAGCTATAAATTACAGCAAGAGCTTTTAGTCAAGAAATACTGATTACCAATTACAGTAAATACTTGTTGTTGGTTTTTTTTGTATGTAAATGGTGTTTTCTCTGATCACATTTTCATGTTGTTTTAATGTTTTTATATAGCTATTGTCAGTGTCTGAACATAAGTGTAACATTTGCAGTAATGGATGTGCATATATTTTTTACAGTACAGTAATCATTTATCACAGAGGGTGATTTGAAACCTGTATCTTGTATTGTTTGCTACTGAATGAACTGAGTGTTTAACCCCTTCAGGCCCAAATTATGTTCTAGGTTTCTGAAAAAAGTAAAAGTATGTTTTCACAGTTCTTGAGGCTCCTATAAATGAGACCAAATTATAATAATAAAAATTCAACACTATATAAGTATTGATATTTTTGTCCATTTTAATAGACATCAGGTCAGAACAGTTCCCGAACATTATACCAACGTAAAAAATAAAACACATAATTGCTGGTATAATCTTGAAATTTATTTTCAAAATTTCAAACATTAAGATTGTAACATTTTTACTTTCATTTAGAGGTTTTTGTTGTATAGATTGCAGCTTGTTTATGACAAACTTTATCTTCATCTTCCTCATCAGTGTCCACATCTGAGATATTTCCATCTAGAACTTAAAGATCTGTATAATCTGCATATGAAATTGTTTCATGAGCTATATAGATGAACTAGTACATCATTATAGTTTTTTTAATATAAAAAAGTTCAATCAGCATTACTGGAGATTTGCTTGCAGTAACTGATCTTGAACCCATTGTCCATCCTAATGGACAGACATATTCAAAAATCCTGATCTAAAACTAGCAATGTTACAGAAGTTTTTAAACTTTAATTAAATTAATAAAATACTAACTTTAATGCAATCCCTCTTTTTTTACATACAATCTATGAAATATTGGCAAACATAATTTTTTTCAAATTACAATATGCTGAGCCTGACTGCCATTTGATTGCTTTAAATGACATGAAATGCTCCAGAGCCACAAAAAACATGGGCTGACATGTGATGTCCATTGTAACAGACAAAGGGTTTCAAGGGGTTTAAAGTGCCAAGTAAACAAGTAAAAAAAAAGATGTCACTGTTGTGTAGAACATGTGATGTTCTGAAACAATGATTATGTGGACTGAAAATATGTGCATTTGCAGAGAAACCAATCAGGAATGACTATTACAAGTGTGATCTGCTGAAAGTTTTGTAGAAAGTTTGAAAATGTACACCTTACTTATGAAAATATAGTACCAAACCAATTTAAAAAATAATATGATATCACTGATGAGCTTTATTCTAGATTATTGTCGAACCGGAGTCCTCTTCTCCTTATGAACACTAATTCATTTATTCATTCATTTTCCTTCGGCTTAGTCTCTGATTTATCAGAGGTCACCACAGCAAGCGGAATGGCCATGTGAAATTCCACAGCGAGCAACTCAGCATGGGAAACACCCATATATTCACACATGAACTCACACACTATCAATTTAGTTTACCCAATGCACTTATACCGCATGTTTTTGGACTGTGGGGGAATTCGGAGCACCCAGAGAAAACCTATGCGAACATGGGGAGAACATACAAACTCCACACAGAAACACACAGCCGGGACTCGAACCAGCAACCTTCTTGCTGTGAGGTAACAGTGCTAACCACTGAGCCACCATGCCATCTCAAACAGTAATTCATTGCAGCTTTTAAAATTACATTAGGAACCAGGAGGTTCATTCTGAAAATTACATTGCGCCCAAAATAAATGATTCCAAATGAAACAGCTTTAATACATTTTGCAGAGCTCATTTGCATCCACAGTTCTTTTAGCGCGTGGCATTCAGAGCACAATAATCATACAATTTCACATCTTGCTGTAGAGGCAGTCATGGATTGCTGAACTGCTCTTTATGTGATTTCTGTGCTAGAAAAATAGATATGTCCGCATTCTTAATCAGGCTGGGTGCCATTTACATGTGAAGTGCTTCACAAGTGTGTTGGTCACAGAAATCGCTCTGACTACCTGCTGAGAGAGAGATGAGAACCAGAAAAACAACAAGAGGCTTCATCTGCAAGCATTCTGCACACTTAAGACTGATTAGCTCATACTTTTGTTTGGCTAGGCTTTAAAAAAGTAATAAACATACATGCTGGCTTATTTGTCCATAACAGTAATCACAAACACTAATCAGCATTACAACATTTGCATTATATTCAACATTATTTATCAATCAGTGGAATTCAGAAAAACAGAAATAAAGGCTCTTCATTGCTGCACTCTGATTGGCTCTTTATTAAAAAGGCTAGCAGCTGCTAATTTGAAATGTGACCTGTTACTCACTGCTGGCCTGTGAGGATGGCTTTTACCCACAAATCCACTCTGATCTGTCTCTTTGCTTTTGTCACTCACTGTTTCAGTAGGAGGGAAAGCTGTTCACTGGACTGCAGGGCTTCCTCGCTGCACTGATTATGTGATAACCTAAAGACTTGCTCAGCTGTCAGCTCAGGTAATTATTATAATGGTTAATGCAATTATGATTATAAAGTAGACTGTAATAATACTTGAGCGACTGTCTGTACATCTGGCTTTCACATATGTTCTTTTGAAATAAGAACCAACAGGCTGCACTGCAATCTTGAGGCAAAAAATGATGTAGCACATGAAAATAGCAAATAAATCTTGTTTTTTTCTTTTTTCCAAGATAAATGAACTAGACAAGAATAACGAATTTACTAACAAACAATTATTTTGCTTGTTTGGACAAATGATGACTTGAAATTCTTGCTTAAAAAGCTATTTATTATTTATTTAAACGGCACCTATGATGAAAATCATCTTTTGTAAGCTGTTTGGACAGAACTGTGTGTAGGTATATAGTGTGTCAACAGTCATATTGAAGTTATATAAACACAGAGTCTCTTTTTTTTAATGTTAAAATCGGATCCAAATCCCTCCTATTTCAAGGCCCACCCCAACGTGATGTAGGAGTGCAGTTTCCTCACCCACCGAATTGATCGACAGCCACGTAATAACATGTCACCGTAGTAATGCGTATAATCATATCAACAAGACAGGACGTGTGCAAAACAACTGGGATTAAAAGATCTGTTCAGCTCTCTGTGATCATCAATCATCATTAAATGTGATCAAGAATGAGTTTTACAAGTTTAAAACGTTTTAAAAACAGAGCATGTTTGTAATGAATTACAGCGATTTTACTGTCTTTATCCCCACAGCCGCGTGTCAGTACGATTATAAAAGAAGAAGGTTCAATCCTGGTTTGTGGATGTTAAATCAGGTTATTTTTTTACATTAACATAACAGATATCCATAAAGCAGTGGATATTAATGTGTATCCGGTCACATTTGCTGTGCAAAAACAGTGCAAAGTTAAACGTGTTTGTGTGTGTGTGTGTGTGTCAACTTTGTAACAACATTGTGTGTGACTCATCATTGCAACTCCACAACAAATACATCAAATAATGATCATTGTAAAATTTACAGTTCTTACTGTAGGTTTTCTCCCAAACGTTGTGAGATCTGCTTCCTTCATGTCTGTCCTTCTGCGATTTATCTGACACAGCCGAGGCGGAGATTGAGGCACACTCTGACAGCTACATGGGAACGGTGGGTGGGGAGAACCAGCATTAAAGGCACAGGCAACAAAAACAGCTACATTTTGTTCAGAGCAGCAAATTCCATTATTCTGAAAGGTCTAATAAATAATCTGATGGGTGTTTTGAGCTGAAACTTCACAGACACATTCTGGAGACACAAAAGACCTATCCTAAATGTAGAAAAAAGGGGTAAAATAGGTGCTTTTTAAAGTGATGGATGAATTTCAAGTAATGTTTTCCTAGAACACAGTGTTTTTTTATTTTAGGAAAACAATAATTAAGACATTCAATAAATTTTTTAAACAAACTAACAATTTTTATTTAACATTACTTAACTTTTGAAGCAAATGAGAACAAGAACTGCAAATCGGAGAAGCATTATATTTTATTTGATGCTGACAAAGACTTTATAATAAAAAATATTTTATATTGTAGACCAAAAAGTATCTAGTTTCAATCTCCACAATTTGAACATGTACATTTTTTCTTCACAAAAGTAGCAGAGTATACACAAAATTACATTTTTGTTCAGATTGTCAACATAAAAAAAAATAAAGTAGATCCATGCAGTCATTTAGTAAAATGTGGATTACAATGTATAAATAAAACACAATGCTGCTAAATATTCATTCATTCATTCAATTTACTTTGGCTTAGTCTCTCAGAGGTCACCACAGTGGAATGAACCGCCAACTATTCCAGCATATGTTTTACGTAGTGGATGCCTTTCCAGCTGTGAACCATTACTGGGAAACACCCATTCACACTTGTATACTACGGCCAATTCAGTTAATTCAATTCACCTATAGCGCATGTCTTTGGACTGTGGGGTAAACCGGAGCACGCGGAGGAAACCCATGCCAACATGGGGAGAACATGCAAACTTCAGGCAGAAATGCCGTGACCTTCTTGCTGTGAGGTGACAGTGCTGACCACACTGCAAAACAATGTTTCTGTTTCATGGCTTCACTTTTCTTTGTTTTACAGTGAATTAGCAGTCAGTGGTGCACTTGTAAATCTCACACACATCTGCCAGATAATACTTGAGAGGAATGTAAGAACAGTTCTTAAAATTGACTGCATAATATGATGTATAATACAGTGTTTTATATGCACCTGCTATCTCTGTGGTTTGAGCAAGCTTTGCACAATCCAGAGAAGTGCATATTAAGTTAAATTGACCATTTGTGATGGGTCACTTAATCCTAGTTGTAAAGATTTTACACTTTTGTCCTCTTTGTTTTCAAGTACAGCACAGAAAACCCAAGCATGGCATGTACAACACATGGTGGAATAGGAAGAAGCCCAATGTTCATTGTAAACAAATGCTTGGTTCCACACCATTTCTGCATGTTGTCTCAACATAAATCAATTAAGTTAACTTAACCCAGCAAGCATTTTTTGTTTATAAAAGATAAAACAAGGCTAAATTTGGGCTGTCATTGAAAATCTAAAAGAGGTCTAAGAATAGGCCAAAACTAGACTAGTGATCAAATAAACAGAAATGAATGACTACACATATAAAGTCTGTCTAATCTGTCTTTTTTAGCCTTGTTTTAGCCAAGCTGTCTACATTTAGATGACTGTCAAACTGACTTAGATGACTCTCAAACCCTCAAGAATTGTGTTGTTTCAACTAGTTTAAATATGTAGGTCTTATGCTGAACTATAAGCAGTTCTCTGCTGAAGTTCAATCAACTACCAGAACGGAAAAGAAAGGTGATTTAGTAACTTTGAATGGGTCACGGTTATTGGTGCCAAATACAAAATGGGCTGGGATTTCAACTAGGATTTTAATGGAAAACCTCACATCAGATCTCTAGTGTCTGCAGAGTATAGACCGAAAAAATAAAAAATTTCCAATGAGCAGCAGCTTTGTGGTTGAAAATGCTTTTGTTTAAACCGTCAGCTTCATTTTTTTTTTTGTTGACCTTACGTAATCTTGTTTAATAGAAAAAGTGGTTAAAGATGCATTACCCATGCTCTGCGAATGATGTCAGAGTCAGTTTTTATTTTGCTCTCCAACTTTCTGAATGTTCATAATGTATGTGTGACTATGGACCACAATACCAGTAATACGTGTCTTTCCATTGAAGTATAATTTCATAGGATAGGAGAATATTTGGTTGAGATAAAACTATTTTCGTCTGAGGGTTAAACAATTTATTTACAGTTATCCATATGAAGTGCTTAGCAATGGACAATCAAAATTTTGGTTTATGTATATACACAGTAGGATATTTAGAAAAAAAAACTCATGGAACATAACACACATACACAAACTGTAGTTGAAAGCAAAATAATGTTATGTAATTTGCAATGACAAATATGATTTTAGTACCTTCTCTCATTAAAGAAGTTTCACACAATGTTTCGTATCTTTGTCCTTGGCAATAGATTTACCTTGTAGCTGGTTAGTTTGGTTTATTTATTTATTGTAAATTTTTTTATACAATCCATATTGGAAAAATGTTTATCCATGCTGCACAAAAAAAAAGTTTACTGTATGTTTCACTCCACTATTTATTTATTATTTAATTACAGAGATGTAATAGTCATCAAATAGGCAATAATGAATGACTATGTATGTGAGGTTTGCCTAATCTCTCTATTTGGACTTTTAGTCTATTTTTGACTATTGTTACACGTCTGCTAGATTTTCACTGACAACCCAAATTTAACCTAGTTTTAGCCAAGCCATCTATGTATAGACATCTATTGAATATCTATTAAACCAAACATTGCTTGGTGGTTATTTTTAAACTGTCATATTCTCAAAGAACATCAATTCAGAATCTACAAGACTCTTGAAGCACCTGTTTGAAAATGAGAGGCTGTATGTCGACACCTGCCCATTTACATGGGATCTGGGCACTCAGTGGGAAGGAGACTGTTTAGAAAAAAAAAAACATGTCAGTCTCAGGATGCACTATGAGTGTTTAAGCCTCCGAGATCAGTTCCCCTCTGTGAGGTTGATTACAGAGGGCTATGCTCCCAACAGCTATCCCATAATCTCACAGCATGAACACAGGAAGCACACATACACACATACTCATATGAGAGATACAAATCACAAACATATGACTATAGTGCATGTACATTTAAAAGTAAAATTTTAAGCCTGTGATTTTTTTTTTAGATTTCCCAACTGCTGTTTAACGGAAAGAAGATATTTTTAACACATATTTAAACATTAATTCTAAAAGCAAATTTATTTAGTGTTTTCTATAAATACAGTACACTCTCAAAACTTTTCAAAAGGTACACATTTGTACTTGAAGGGTTCATATTGGTAGCTCAAAAGTATATATTAGTACATACAAATTTTAAGAGGAACACTTTTGTTCTTTTTAAGTACCAATATGTACCCTTGAAATAATAATATGGACCTTTTACGTACAAATTTGTACCTTTTGACAAGGTACCACACCAGTGACAGCTCGCATACCTTTATTTCTGAGAGTGTACATGATATTTTACAACAACCCCAAATTAGAAAAGGTTGAGACAGTATGGAAAAACGCTAAAAAAAAAAAGTAGTAGTGATTTCACTTTGACTTGTATTTCAATGCAGGCAATATGAACACCAAATACTTCATGTTTTGTCTGGTCAACTTCAGTTCGTTTGTAAATACACATCCTTTCCTGTCATTCAGACCTGCAACACATTGCAAAAAAGTTGGGACAGGAACAATTTAGGGCTAGTAATCAGGTGAATTGGCTGAATAATGATGTGATTTGAAACAGGTGATGTCAACAGCTGATTGTAATTATGATTAGGTACAAAAGCAGCATCTAGGAAAAGTCTAGTCCAAGGGTCACCAATCACGGTCCTGGAGGGCCCGTGTCCCTGCAGGGTTTAGCTCCAACTTGCTTTAACACACCTGCCTGGGTGTTTCAAGTATACCTAGTAAGACTTTGATTAGCTTGTTCAGGTGTGTTTGATTAGGGTTGGAGCTAAAATCTGAAGGACTCCGGCCCTCCAGGAACAAGTTTGGTGACCACTGGTCTAGTCCTTTAGGAGCAAAGATGGGCAGAGGATTGCCAGTTTGCCAACAAATACATTATAAAATTTAAATGTTTAAAAACAATGTTCCTCAAAGAAAGATAGGAAGACATTTGGATATTTCAGCTTCAACAGTGCATAACATAATTAAAAGATTCAAAGAACAAGAGCGCAAACCTAGGCTAAACTACCATGATCTTTGATCCCTCAGGCGGCACTGCATCAAGAATCCTCATTCGTCTATATGTGATATCACTACATGGGTTTGGGACTACTTTGACAAACCTTTGTCAAGTAACACAATACAGATGTTACATCCACAAATGCCTGTTAAAACTGTATTGTGCCAAAAGAAAGCTCTATGTTAACAGTGTCCAGAAGTGCTGTCAACTTCTCTGGGCTCGGAGGCATCTGGGATGGACCATCACACAGTGGAAACATGTACTGTGGTCAGATGAGTCAGTATTTCAGGTATTTTTGGGAGAAATAGATGCTGTGTGTTCTGGACCAAAGAAGAAAAGGATCATCCAGATTGCTACCAGCAACAAGTCCAAAAGCCAGGGTCTGTCATGATATGGTGTTGTGTCAGTACCCTTGGCAATGGTAACTTAGAGAAAAGTTGTACAGTAGTATAGAGATTTTGGAGCACAATGTGCTGACTTCTTTTCCAGGGACACCCATGAATATTTCAACAAGACCATACAAAACCACATTCTACACACATTAATGATTAAAGAATGGGGAAAAAGGTGATTTAAGTGACTTTGAATGTGGTATGGTTGTTGGTGCCAGAGAGGCTGGTCTGAGTATTTAAGAAACTGCTGATCTACTAGGATTTTTTTCACGCACATCCATCTCTAGGGTTTACAGAAAAAGAGAAAATATCCAGTAAGGGGAAATTCTGTGGGCACAAATGCTGTGTTGACTCCAGAGGTCAGAGGAGAATGGCCAGACTGGTTTGAGCTGATAGAAAGGCAACAGTAATTCAAATAACCACTCGTTACAACCGGGGTATGCAGAAGAGCATCTCTGAATGCACAACACCTTGAACCTTGAGGTAGATAGGCTACAGCAGCAGAAGACTACACCGGGTGCCACTCCTGTCAGCTAAGAACAGGAAACTGAGGCTAAAATTCACACAGGCTCACAAAAACTGGACAATAGAAGATTGGAAAAACGTTGCCTGGTCTGATGAGTCTCGATTTCTGCTGCGACATTCGGACAGTAGGGTCTGAATATGCTGTCAACAACATGAAAGCATGGATCCATCGTTCCTTGTATCAACGGTTCAACCTGGTGTAATGGTGTGGGGGATATTTTCTTGGCACACCTTTTGCTGACCAAGTCCATCCCTTTATGACCCATCTTCTGATGGCTGCTTCCAGCAAGATAACACGCCATGTCATAAAGTGTGAATCACCTCAGACTTTTTTCTTAAACATGAAAATTAGTTCACTGTACTCAAATGGCCCCCACAGTCACCAGATCTCAATCCAATAGAGCACCTTTGGGATGTGGTGGAATGAGAGATTTGCATCATGGATGTGCAGCTGACAAATCTGCGGCAACTATGATGCTATCATGTCAATATGGACCAAAATCTCTGAGGAATATTTCCAGTACCTTGTTGAATCTATGCCATGAAGGATTAGGGTAGTTCTGAAGGCAAAAGTGGGTCCAACCCGGTAATAGTAAGGTGAACCTAATAAAGTGCCCATGAGTGTATGTTCTGGCATATGAATGTATATGCATTACTTCTAAACTAATAGACTTGTCATGACATCTATATGCCGCTGCTCTTTGTGATTTGAAGTGCTTCTTTTATCCTCATGCGTAAGTCTGCTAAATTATTAAATGTAAAAGTAAATGAGAGGAACAATATTGTATAATCTGTTTGTTTAGAATGACCCCCCCCCCCTCAGCAAAGACCAAGACAATATTTTTCCTGTAGATTAATTTGCAAAGATTAATCATTGACCTCAAGAATACCAACATGCACTAACAAAGTAAATGTTGTCAATTTAGTTTTAATGAGAGCTTTTTCGCTGCTTTTTCTCTGAATTTGTAACCTTAACTATGAGAATTAATGAAGTTGGTGCCTGCCTTAGCAAATTAACATTAACCAATTTACAGCACACAGACTGTGAGTCTCATTATCGCATCATCTTGTGTCTGGTATGTCAAAAAGATTATCGACGGCAAACAGCCGTGTGCATGGGGGATCCAGGTGGAGAACAAACAGAACAGGGGGAGGCTAGAGAAGAAGTGTATTTATATCTAATGCTTATATCAAATGATGGCGGGGTTATTTTTACAACACTGGAAGCCTTTTCTGAATCATCAAATTTCATTTAGGGAATGCAGGCTGAAATTCCTCAGTAATGCTTTTAAAACTGAACATTGCAACAATCTTTTACTGTTTATTTGGCATGTGTAATTAACTAATTGCTAGTAAATTGAACAATTAATTACAAAGAAAAAGACATGTTGTGCCTTTAGGTAATAATCAGTTTTAAAACATTCATTCATTCAGCTTAGTCATTGATTTGTCAGGATTCGCCACAGTGGAATGAACTGCCAACTTATCCAGCATACGTTTTAAATAGCGTATGCCCTTCCAGCAGCAACCCATTACTGGGAAACACCCATACACTCTTTCATACACACACTACGGTCAATTCCCACACAGCAAAATATCTCTGGCCCGGCTCTGGCCCACACAATCAGCTTTTGCTTGGCCCACATGCCGCAGGGAATTACGGTACATGACTGGACCATGTCTGGCTTACAGACAAGGGCTAAATGTGGACCAAATCTGGGCCAAGTCTAAGCCAAGTGAATACCCATAACTGAGGCTGAACTGGGCCAGATATGTTGGTGTGTCACAACTAAAATGAAATCGATAAACCCATGAACCATTGCACTTTAGACGTGCTATGGCCATGCTTTTTCTCAAAAAATTTTTTCTTTATTTGAAAATAGTAAAAATGTTAAATGTGAGTCAAGATAAGCCAAACTTACAGTACATGGCCCACATATCAATTATTAATATCTGGGCCAAATACTACAATTTACATCTGGCTCAAGTATTGCGTGCCACCTTAAAGATGGTGCCACCTCTGCCAAACCAGGGCCATGTTTGGTCCACATGCTATATGTCAGTGCCGGATGAATGCCTGCTGTGCCAGCTTTATGCCAAATCTGGGCCAGAATTCTTTGCTACCTAGGTTTAGTTTATTCAGTTGACCTATACCGCATGTCTTTGGACTGTGGGGGAAACTCTGAGGAAATCCACACAAACATGGGAAGAACATGCAAACTCCACACAGACATGCCAATTGGCCCAGCCAGGAACTGAACCAGCGACCTTCTTGCTGTGAGGCTACAGTGCTAACCACTGAGCCACCGTGCCACCCAGTTACACAACATTGAAAATATATTCTCCCCAGTGTATCAAATCCGACTCATGCCCATATTCCTTAGATGCACATAACTGATATACTGAGTATATTAATTTTTTATGAATTCCCTAGGAAATCTGAAATCCTTTTATGAGTGTGTGTGTTCCAAAAGACATGTTTAATCTGTCCTGGCTAAATGTCACAGATCTGATTGTAACATCTTTAATAAATCACATTAGAGTTTCAGCATCTGAGAAACAGATACACAAACAGCTCTGCAAGAACTCTCTTTAAAATTCAATCAGACCCTGTAGCCTGGAGTACATCTTTCCCACTGATTTGATGGTGCAAAACAAATGAATTACACACACACACACACACACACACACACACACACACACACACACACA
>CAIGQZ010034880.1:16730349-16769025 GCA_903798205.1 Danio tinwini
ACACACACACACACACACACACACACACACACACACACACACACACAACAGTCTGAAAGTAAATGGATCTAAAGAAATGGGTTTCTCTTTAAAGCCAAGAGGATTAACTTAATTAGTCCAGTCAGCAGCGTAACTATAGGCCAGAGACATTACTTCTCGAGGTTCTACCACTCTCTGAACCTCGAGACGAAGTGTTTTTGGAAATCTTTCAGTTTGAAGCCATTGGGCACTTGGGAGAATTGAAATGTCTGCCAGAAAGCTTTCTATAGAATTCTGATTAATGAGTGGTGCCGTAATGAGAGTGCGAAATACTGAAAAAGAGATTTAGTCTCACACCTCTCTTCCTCAAAAACATTTTGTGCTCTTCCCCTTACTTTTCTTTCTATTGGTTTATATATTCTCCAATTTCAAATTTTTATTATGCACCCTTTTCTATTGTCAAAATCTGATATTGCAGTCTAGATTAAGACCTCTCTTCTCCTTTGCTGACATTGACAGGACTAAGTGAATAGTGATGACAGCTTTGTTGTGTTATTTAAATTTATTTTTTGCATATATTTTGCATAAATCAACAAAAATGATTAAAGGAAGACACAGAGAGAAAGAAAAAGGAGAGATGTGCTTGTCCCCTTCAAACCTTTATCTCTGCTCTAGAACTATGAGCTGGCATTTCAGCCAAATGCTTCTGAGGGTTTTCTGAGGTATTCTGTGAAATCTTAGCTCATGTGATGCTTTGACATTTCTCAACAGGTCATATTAAACCAAAGCAGCGTCTACAGAACAGAAGCATCTTAATCTGGCATTTTGATGTCTTAAATTTATGCAGGATATAAATTCAGTAAAATTATATACTTGATTTCCCAGGTGCATGCTTGTTTCACTTTTGTGGCAGCAATTTTTATCTTTTCTTAATCTTTTTTTCATTATATGTTTATTTTTTTTACAGAATATGTTTTTAATTCCACAAATGCATCCTTTCTTTTTATTTTAAAGAAAAAAGAAATTAAATAACATTTGAAATGAACTAAAACATTGACTGGTCACCTGTGCAACCCTACGCTAGTCATATTGATTGATACGTAAGTACATGACCAATTTACACATGAGGTCATAAACACAATCCATTTTTCCCAGAATTGTAAATACAAATTCATCCTTATTTTTTTTTTTTAGAAAACGTCATTCTGAAGAGTCTATATTTATATACCAGTCAGTATTCTGAACACTAATGTCCAGTTATTCATTTATTGTTGGAGGTTCAACACTTATCATTACTTTTCACAATTCACTTTAAATCCCAACAGCCTTAATAGTTTAAGCACCCTTATCTTGAAATGTTTTATGCATGTTTCTTCATTTTCAACCATCACCTGTCGTGCTACATACAAACGCACGTCACAGATGTGGATGAATGTCTAAGGTAATATTTGTGGTCTGAAGCCCATGGTTATTGCTTGGTTTTATGATTTTATTATTCATATCTTTTGGACAGAAATAGCACTGACAATGGGCAAGGATGAAGTTTTTCTGCATGTGTAGAGCATCTGTGTTTATTATTGAAAAGGCCACTTCTTAAAGTTTTCAAGATGTGTTATTATTATTATTATTTTATTTTTTATTATTATTGCTAATATGTTAACTACTAATGGGATATCTCTAAATCTGAAAAAAAAATGTATTTTACTTTTAATGTATTTTATATAAAAGGTGCCATGTTTTCAGATGTTTAAATTCATTTTAGACAACACAATACAAATGATTTTAACTTCAGAAGAGTTTAAAGGTGCAGTAGGTGATCAGCCTAAATGCTAACCGTTTAGCACAATATGTCTCTCCCAGTCTCTCCCCTGTCGTCCAAAACTGTGCCTCTTGAAATGCACATTTAAAGATGACAGAGACCCAATAGATCATGTCATTCGCCAGTTAGAAAACTTTATAGTACTTTATAATACTACAATTCTGAATGAAAAAAACTACTTCAGCTCAGTAAAGCAGGCAAGGCGGAATATCGCGACTTACTGATGTTTTGTTATTAAACTGAATAAAAATCTACATTATCGATACTGTAAAAGGTCCCTTATGAAACTGAAATTAGTAACATTAAGCTTTCGCCGAAAGACTTAAGTGGCTGAACAACACTTCTGTGTTGTTTTTACTGCTGCCACTTATGTCCACGGCACGTGCATGCACAAACAGTGGATCTGCGTGAAAAGAAGTGCACAGTTGTACAAATCTACATTTGTTGACACAGTTTAGGCTACTTTTCATAATTATGAGCCCGATCAATTTTTAATTTGACAATTTGTTTTTGTCGTTATGATACATACAACAGTTTGCTGAATTTGATAGAAAACTGAACGTGACATAATAGACGTAGCGTATTTTATACTTTAAAAACCAAACCCTCACAGGAAACCTGTGACACAATGGGCTATACGCACAGTGTTTTTCAGCCAACTATGAACTTCTGGTGAAAGCTTTATGTGACTATTTTTAATTTTACTTTATGTAGTCACATAAAGCTTTCACCGGAAGTTCATCGTTGGCTGAAAAACACTGTGCGTATAGCCCATTGTGTCACAGGTTTACTGTGAGGGTTTGGTTTTTACAGTATAAAATAGTCACATAAGGTTCCTTTTACAGTATCGATGTTGTAACGTAATTACATTATATTCAGTTAAATAGACTTAGAGGTGCAGTATGGGAATGTCTTCAGAAACATTTTTTGTTGTGCTGGTTGAAAGTCTATTCACATTCCAATAGTACTGATTAAAGTAAATGATCTAAATGTGTTTATATGTATTTTTATGTTCTGGGTAAGCCATGAGACTAAAAAAATGTTTATCCAATTAAAATAGTGTCGGGCTGACATCTCCCATAATTCCGATTAGTTGGCCAAACTGTCTGTCAGCAAATGCAGATTTGAGCTAGTGTGCACCTCTCTTCATGCAGATCCGCCGTTTGTGCATACACGTGCTGCATGTTCATGAGAGAGAGAGAGAGAGAGAGAGAGAGAGAGAGAGAGAGAGAGCGAGCGGTAAAAACAAATGTTAAATCAAAACTTTTTAAAATCCCAAATCAATATTGGAGTTACTTTTGCACACTGGAGGAAGGATGACACCTCGGCTGAAGGATTTCTTTTAGATAATATTCTGTTTTGAAACTATTTTAGTCACGCAAAGCTGATGTAGATGCTATTGTTACAAATGAGTTCTATCTGCACAGAAGTGTTATTCAGCCACTGAAATCTTCTGCCAATAGATTGATGTGACTTTTCGGTTTCATAAGGGACCTTTCACATCATTGATAATGTAGATTTTATTTAGTTTAACAACAAAACATCTTAAATAGAGCTCGTCCGCCTATCCTGCTTTACTGAGCTGAAGTTGGTTTTATATTCACATTGGTTCATTTTTGATGACAATGATGACCAGTGACGCGCTCCCGGTATTGTTTACCATGCTACTCTGAATATTCGGTCAGAAATAGCATGTAAGTATGGCTTTGTAATGAGTGTAGTTCCTGCACACCGCCAGCCAAGCTTTAGCTCAACACATGAGAGAGGGTTCTGCTGTCATCTTTAGGGTGTGCACGCGCCTGTTTTCAGGAGGCGTGGCTTTTGACGGCAGGGGAGGGACTGTGTTTCAAAGATTTATGCTAACCATGCTAACAGGTTAGCATTCTGGCAGATCACCTACTGCACCTTTAAGTTTTTATTTGGTTGCTAAAGCGTAAAAAGAGACAAAAATGCTTAAACGCAGGCGCTGTCATTAGCAGCAGGTGAGCGCAGAAATTCCCATTGAAAATACTAATGTAATATTAATTTCCATATTTTAAAGACATGGCGTAGAAAAATATAATTTAATTCTTCTTGTTTGGTATGATACCAACTTCATATAATATTTCAGCCAGGCAATGATGACTGCTGTTTTTTAAAGAAATCAGATCTTAAACGCAGCAATTTTGTATGGGATGACAACTCACCAGAAGCCCTGGGGCTGGCTGACTGAAATTAAAAGTCTGTGTGCATATACCATATTGGAATGTCAAAATACCAAGTTACAAATAAATTAAAATGTTTTGAATTATGAGGACACAGAGCATGTCCTCTTAAACCACCTCAACATTGTAATACCTAGGTCATACCGATGCCACTACAAATCTGCCCTAGTAAAACACCATAAAATACTCTGTGCACACACACAGCTGTAATACCGAGGTCATACCCATGTCGCTATACAAATCTGTCTTTGTAAAACAACATAAGACCACACACACAGAGAGAAAGACACACACAGACACAAATACGCTATAAATGTCCTTAAAAGAATTACACGATACAAGAAAATGAAAAGGATGAACTATTAAGCAGCTTGTCTAAGGTGCAGATAGTTTGAGACCCGTTTGACTTAGAAATCTTTACTAAGCACAACACGACCAGCCCAACTTGAACACGCATCTGGTAAGATACTTTAAAAAAGTGCTATTTCATTTATAGCTTTTATCGAGTGACCTTAAGAGCAGCAATACAAGACCGAAATAGCGCTTCAGTGCCTGTCGTGTGTCCCGTTCATGCTCTGTGGAGCATGGCAAACCAGCAACCGAAAAGACGAAATGCTCAAAATTAACCTTAAACAACAACAAAGCATCGGAATCATAAAGTTATATAGAAAAGGGCATAAAGAGCATATGGTTCTCACTTCTGCTCTTTATTTTGTTGGATAAAATGAAATAGTCATGTTAACTTAAAGGTCAGAGCATCAGTAGTAATAAGGGTGGCGACCTTTCCTGCAGACGGTCAGATCTCCTGCACCAATGATGCTCCCAGCACTTTCTCTATGAAATGCCACACACTTTTCATCTTTGGCCACAACTTCAGAAGAAACCATCCTGACAATTTCAGGTTAAACAGTTACTTTACAAATTGCTTTGACGAACTGTTATTGTAAGTGCTCAGCATAATTGAGTACATCTCATTTTGAAAATAAATATTTTTATCTATTTCTCAGTGAATATAGGCAATTTATTTTGGTGCATTTAAACAAAACAGATTTATTAAAGAGATATACTAAAATAATATTTAAGTCACCAAACATATTTAGAAATTGAAAGATAATACTATTAAATTCAAGCAGAATATTCAGTCATTCATTCATTTTTTTTCGGCTTAGTCCCTTTATTAATCTGGGGTCACCACAGCGGAATGAACTGCCAACTTATCCAGCACGATTTTACGCAGCGGATGCCCTTCCAGCCGCAACCCATCTCTGGGAAGCATCCACACACACTCATTCACACTCATACACTACGGACAATTTAGCCTACCCAATTCACCTGTACCGCATGTCTTTGGACTGTGGGGGAAACCGGAGCACCCGGAGGAAGCCCACGCGAACGCAGGGAGAACATGCAAACTCCACACAGAAACGCCAACTGACCCAGCTGAGGCTCGAACCAGCGACCTTCTTGCTGTTAGGCGACAGCACTACCTACTGCGCCACTGCATCGCCTCAAGCAGAATATTGCAAAAATAAAAGAACTAAATGTATCAATTTTTGCTTCTCTTGATTTTTCCTCTTTTATAAATTTGTATTTAATATTTTTTATAACATATAAATTTGAGTGTACTAGTTTTTTTGAAATGTTATTGTAAGTTATTTTGTTAGGTAAGCTCCAGATTTGACTTCAGTACTGACTAATCTATAATATATGCATGAATATAATATTGTAAAGCTTCTCATTAAACAAATGAATTTAAAAGAGAGATTTGTGAGGGGTGCACACATATGCTGAGCACTGTATGTTACAACAGTTATTAAAGCGACTGGAGTTTAATACTTTAACTCCACTTGATGTCAGTTTTTCCCTGGATTTTACACTTCCCCATTTGCGATTCTAATTTAGAAGGCAGCAATAATGAGTAACAGTGAATTTTTACAGTCAAACAAATGCAATTAGATCACACCATTAGAGTTGCGTTTTAACTGGCCAGACGGAAATCTCAGTTTTTGTTGTCTGGCTGCCATTTTAGTTAAACTGCCTTTTAAACATTAATTAAGTCTCTGTGGTCTGAGAACAAAAGCAGAACCTCGGCTGACTGGGCAAGTACTACACTGAAAAGCTGAATTATCCTTTTTGTACTTATTCTTTTGTACAAAATAAAAAGTTGTTCTTTAATTAAGACCAACATCTGATTCCACTGCAGTAGTTTATAAAGGATTTATTTTTTTGCAGCAGAGGTGGTAAAATATGTTTGAGGGTGTGTTTTGGTTCTTCTGTGCTTCTGCAGTGGATCATGGATGTGAAGCCGATAAATCTGCAGCAACTGTGTGATGCTATCATGTCAATGTGGACCAAAATGTCTGAGGAATATTTCCAGTACCTTGTTGAATCTATGCCACAAAGGATTAAGGCAGTTCTGAAGGCAAAAGGGGGTCCAACCCGGTACTAGTAAGGTGTACCTAATAAAGTGGCCGGTGAGTGTATATTTAGCCGTAAAAAAGCCTGATTCAATTAGTAAAATTCTATGAGATTGGTTCACTTAATATTCGGGTGCAAAATTGACAGCTCCATACTACACACAATAGATGAATTGATAAACATTTAAAACTTTTAAAATATATCAAATCAGTAGACAGCCGTTTATTAGGCATTGGACTAGTTCTCAAGGTATACCACGGTTTGTAAAAGTCAAGGTTTTAAAACTGCCAAAATTTTCTGCTATACAGTTCCTACTGTATATGTAAGATCTTTTATTTACAGTTTTTTTTTTAGGATGACACTATCTCCAGTAGAAAAGATATCAAAAAATGTCGTTTTAAATTGTGAAGAAATCTGTGTTTTTGTAACTAATGAAGACAGCAGAAGACAATGATTCCTATTAATTATTTAGCCTGACATGTTTACTGCTGCAAACTATTTTAAATGTTTCTCAAAAAAATATTGTGTTCAAAGGGGAAAAAACATTCAAAATAAATAAAAAAATAATATATATTAGAGCAGTAATCACAATACCGTCAAAGAGTAATATTTTTATCCAAGGTTATTATACCGTCAGAATCTTATACCAGACCATGCCTATTTAATATTGCAACCATATTTCAAAACATTACTGTTTTTACATATAAATGGTTAGCATAAGAGACTCCTTATAAATAAATGTAAAAGAAAATTTTACTGACTACTGATCTTATATTGATACAAATCTAACTGACACAAACAAGCAATCATAAAAACAACATTTTCAATAGCGGACGGTTCCCTAGCATGCGACTTTGGTCTGAGTGAACTCTTAAAATAGTGGTAGAAAATTCATTTACCTTAACTACTGAACCATACAGGTCACGGCAGGGAAGAAAGACATTAATAGAGGTGCGGGAAGGAGAGTTACTGAACAACATTTGAATCAAGTGAGGGGGAAAATGAAAGGTGACAGAGTTTTTTATTTTTTTGTATTTCTGAATAATTTTTTTCCGACTGACAGCCATAGTTTCTTCACATTCAGAAACAGACTTGCTGGGTTCAGGACTGCTGAACCAACACATGAGTTCAGACAAAATCAATTAAAGGGATAGTTCACCCAAAAATGAAAATTCTGTCATAATTTACTCATTCTTCTTCTCATTCAACATTTTTCAAAATATCTTCTTTTGCGTTTAACAGACGAAACTCAAAGTTTTGAAACAAGTAAAGAGTGAGTAAATAGTGAGTACATTTTCATTTTGAGGTGAACTATCCCTTTAAGTATGATGAGTTTGCCAACCGCAAGTTAAAAAAATTATTTCTAACAAAAAACTTGAAAGAATAGTTCACCCAAAAGCTTAACTTTACTCTGCATTTTCTTTCCATCAAGTATTTACAACCTCTATAAGACAAAATAATATTTTTTGAAGAATGATGGAAACGGATAACCATTGACTACCACGTGGAATTTAATGGCTAGCAATTTTCTACATTTTTCAAAATATCTTCCTTTGTTAGAATGTTAGAAATCTGTAACCACTGACTTTCATAGTTGTTCCTCCAATGGAAGTCAATGGTTACAGGTTTCTAACATAACAAATTATGTTCTTTTGTGTTTAACAGAAGAAAGAAACTCATAAAGGTTTGAAACAAATGAGTAAATGATGACAAAATTTAAATTATTGGAATCTTTTCTTATTTTTTTATTGGCCAATTTATTAGGTACACATTAAACTTTGTGTTAGGTAAATTAATTTTATTAATTTCCATTTATTCTAGTTATTAAACCCAAAGTTAATGTTATAAATGTATGTGCTTCTTGATACAATCACTTGCTCAACTGTAGGTTTCAACCAGTTTAATGGTTGGAATATGCCAGTAGCAGGAATATTGTGCTGACAAAGAGTTGAATATATGATCAATAGGTTTCTACCAAACAAACTGTTTAGACCAATGATTAAAGACAATGAGTACATTTACCTGGACCCTAGGCATGGGCCAGTATAAGATTCTGACGGTATGATAACCTTGGATAAAATATCACGGTATTGTGATCATTGCTCTAAAATATATTCTTTTTAAATGTCTGGGTAAAAATAACACACTTGTTCCCCTTTGAAAACAATATATTTTCTTTTTTGAAAGATTTAAAATAAACATGTCAGGCTAAATAATAAATATGAATCATAGATGTCTGCTGTCTTCATTAGTTTCAAAAACACAGATTTCTTTACAACTTAAAACAGCATCTTTAGATATCTTTTCTGCTGGAGATGCTGTTGTCCTAAAAAAGAATAAATAAATAAATAAAAAATCGTACACATACCTTAGAAATGGTATTAAAGAAAATGTTAGCGGTTTTAAAACCTTTCCAAACTTTTCCAAACCGCGGTATACCTTGAAAACGGTTATCATCCCATGCCTACTGGACACCAAAAAGAGTCTATCATGTAAACAGCAATTTTTGATTAATTTAATCCAATTAAGGTCATAATTGAACTAAACAGAAATTGATACATGTGGAGTATGCTGATTTTAGTCGCATTATTGAAGTGCCGTACAGACATGTAACACCTTAATCAAACTATTACCGTCATGTAGGCTTTTTGCCACATATTGGTTCAGGATAGTCTATACACACATGGCTGTTTGACACTATTCTCTGCATCTACTCTGTCAGTAAAGACCACAGACACCTGCATCACGACATGCGGTATCAAATTCCATTAAAACTACACTCTTCCAGCAGTTCATACTCACATTCATTATCTCGTTTGTCAAGGGGGGCATGCATGAAATGTTCCTGAATGAAAGTGAAAGTGTCAAACTGCAGTTAAAGTCGACAAATTAAAAAGGAAACACTCAAATGACATGAAAAACCAGAGGAAATGTGGATAGCGTGGTAACGCAATGACGTTAATCGAATTATGTGCTATAACATTTAAAACAGGTTCATGAAAGGAACATTCAAAAAGCAACTTATGTAAACACCTTAATCATATTATTGTCTTATTCAGATTAAGGCAAATAATTCGTTTACTGATGTCCATGTAAACGTAGTCATTGTTTCATCATCTGTTTGTATGCCTGTATAAACACTGGCCTTGAAGGACTGCTCTTTGAGCAACCAGAATGGAACCTCTTCTGTATTGTTTCCTTGCTGCAAGAACATTAAATATTGAAGTCTTGGAATACTTTTTGATCCTGATACTTGGTTAATACAATTATGTAATCAGACAAATCACACGGAAGCAATCTGCTGATGGTCAAACCAAGCATCAAAATGCAGCAAAATCTGTCCAAAGTTTATAGAAAACTGTCTGAAAAAGATGACATACAAAAGTTTCAGATTTCTATTAAAAAATTTACTTTCATGAATATTTTGCACGCATTACCATTGCAATTAGAATCATTAGGTACTTTCAATATAGATTCATATTATAGGCTGCTGGTGTGACGTGATAAAAGCACCAGCATGTACATTCATCAGGCTATTTGACCAACACTATACATGATAAAAACCATTATGCCTAGCCTGTAAATACACTATTTTCAGAATCACTTGGAACTGTAGGGCACTGGAGGTGTGAAAAGTATGTAACAGCAGGTGCTAAATGCTTTTGGGGAAAAAAAAAACACATGCACATAAATGTGTCATTGCTGTTTCTGTGGGAGAATATTAAAAGCAACCTAAGCACCTCAGTAGCCTGTGACCAGCTGTCCCTGAGCTGAAGAAATGCTCACATATGCTTTTATATAAATAAACAGAGGTCTACTTACCAACGATTTCAGCACAGCAAATGGAGCACACAACAGTGCAAGTTTTGTTTCACGCTGTAGGCTTTGTTTTGCTGTGAAAACATTCTATACATGTTCATCCTTGACTGTTGCACCACGTCTCGTGGACAAGCACCGGCTTTACTAAAAATGCCAGGCTCAATTAAGTTTGAAAAAATAAGGTGTTCTTTCAAATATGCCATTTAAATTTTAGCGATCCGTGTTCTGCTGCTCTGTTTGTGTTTTATATTCTATATAAACATGACAAAGGCTGGATTTTTTAAATGAAATGCTATCAAATATATACTGGAAAGAATTTCTGTAAGTGAACAGAAATGCAAAACTTATCAGTAGGCCCACACGGAATCTGCAAGCACAGAAATCCGCAGATGTTTAGCTCATAACTGAGTCTATTTACTTACTTGTGTAAATGTGTGTACATGTATTCTCATTCAGTTTTAAAATAAATTTCAGTAATATTATCAACTAATTTGAAAATGTTGATATGATTTATTTACAGTACAATTTGTAAAGTAACATTTTCTATTTTTTAATAGATATATTATATGAGAGACTTGCTTTGTTTACTGTATAAGTGGATCTAATTTAATTTGCTTTGTAAACATTAAATACAAGTTAAAAACCTTTTTTTATATATATTAAGTTTTTTGTTATGATACTGCCAAAATCATTCCACATTTTTACAAAATTCTGCGCAAAAATGCAGATTTTGTCTGGCCCGACTTATAAACTTATAATCACCTTTATACTGCTGTTAACACTTCTTTCAACAAGAAGATGTGATCATGCACACAGGACCGCTGCTGACCAAAATGGTGCCCTAAGCGAAATTTTACTGTGGTGCCCCCACCAAGGGACAACACACACACATCATATGTATTTAAACATGTATGTATGTATATATTTCTTTATACTTAAACATATAACACTATTAAACAATAGTTTACATTAAAATAAACACTGGCATGTTTTCTGCAAGAACATTCCTAATTTCAAACATTTACAAAAGGTAAGGAATAAAACCTGTACCTGCATATAGCTGGTAGATGGAAAGTCCTCAATGCAGCTGCTGGGTTTCACAGGGGCAGTGCTGGATCATGCCACCTCATCTTCTTTTGTGTCAAATTTCAGCACTGAATCTCCATGTACAATCAGAAGAAATGAGTCATTTAAAAAAAAAAAAGTCATAGCACACCATTAGCACATACCATTACAACCAAAACTTGCACTATAATCTATGGTGACAAAAACCTACACTGGGTGTCTGTATAAAAAAGCCATTTTGGGCTTTAAAAGTCTGTTTTTCTAAAAAAAAAAAAAAATAATAATAACAAAAATAATAATGAGTGTACTTTTAAACAAACAGTTATTGTTAACGTTCAAAAACAATTAAACATAGGAGTCCATGCAATAACAATGGTTGATGGCATATGGCTTAATAGTACAGTAATTTGACTAATTATAAACTTTTGAGATTTCAGAAATCACAGCATATTTGTCAGTTAGTTTATTTATATAGCACTTTTTACAGTGTAGATTGTGTCAAAGCAGCTTAAACATAGTTCTAGTAAAGTCCAGGTTTCACAGATGAAGTTTAGTTTAGTTTAGTTCAGTTCAGTTCAGTGTGGTTTAAATTTTACTGCTGAAAGTTCAAACACTGAAGAGCAAATGCATCGATGCATAGCTCCACAAGTCCCGATCCCAGCAAGCCAGTGGCAAAAGTGGCAAGGAAAAAAACTTCACCAATTGATGAAGGGAAAAAAATCCTCAAGAGAAACCAGGCTCTGTTAGACACGATTATTATTCTTCTGGCCTAACTTCCTATGTGGAGCTGCAGTCTAGGTGCCAAAAGCTGGAAAAGCAGAACGTCCATTGTGGAGAACTGCAGGTGTGAGCAGGACACTGGTGGGTGGTCAGGCTGGCTTTATTATGAATAGTCATAGTTCAAAACAGTGCATAGCAGCAAAAGCAATTATAGCCTAATACACAAACTGAATGTAAACACTTGTGGCACGTTAAAAGTTAATTAGCCTCATTAATTGACTTGAATAACCAAAAGATTATATTTTTCAGGTTTATGCACGTAACGGAGAGTGATGCATGGGATTAGTCTTGGTTTATTCCCTCTTCTCAGCACCAGTCTGCTGTTGATATTTCCTGGCATAGCAGTCGCAAACACATTTTGGCCTGATCACGCGTATGAAAACAAATACACTTTTTTAGCATTTGCCATAAATTGCATAAAAAATGTATTAACATATTTTTTTTACCTGCAGTTTGTGTTAGAATTATTATATTTAATGTTTTTTTTTTTTTGAACAACCAAGATGGTGCCCCCTTGCAGAATTGGTGCCCTAAGCAATCAGCATACTCTGGGATCGGCTGTAGTGCATACATAGTTAACAATTTTTGGTAAATTACAGTATTTAACTGTAATATGAACTGTATTTTACTGTGGGACAGTTCTGCAGTGTGTTACTGTATTTCATAGTTGCGCTGTAAAAATGTGTATATTTACTGTTAAGATATACAATACTGTAAATACATATAAAGCAAGATAGGTGGTGCTGTAAATACAAAATTTTTGCTGTAATTGATTTACAGTAAGTTACTGTAGATTCTTCAGAAAATTGTTAACAGTGTAACATTCAGCATAAAAACCATTCATGAACACTCTAGAATACAAATCCAAGAAGACCATTCACTTCCTTTGTTTGAAGGTAGTTCTACCGAAGTCCCTTTAAGGCAAGTCATTTCACTCAGAAGCCATCTTTGAAACGCCTCTCAGGCAGTATGCTCAGGCATTCTGTCTGAATGGGTAAACATTAAATTCTCCAAAACTACTTGCCAAGCTTATGATTACATTTCATATCATATCACGAATAACTATTAAAATTAAACAGCAACTGTCTATTTAGTTTAATTTCGGATTTTTCCCCATTCAACAGTAGATGAGTGACATGTCTTTGGTTCTGCTAGAGTTCTACTAGAATGTTCTAGTAACGACAATAAACATAAATCATGTCCAGGAGATGCATACTAACTTTTATTTTTGCAAACTACCATACAACAATTTCTAGGAATGGTACAAAAATTACAGCTGGTAGAGATCAAACCCTCGCTTTGGCACAAATAGGCCAAGAAGGCATTTGTGACTGCACAGCGGAGCATCAAATTTTCTCTGAAAATTTTTTGTCTGAACAAATTGGTTGGATTAAAGCAATCAGATACACAAAAGTGGAAATCTTGAGCGCACATTCCTCTCGACAGTCTCGCTACTTTGTCTCAAACCTATTTAAAGCGGATCTCCTGATGAGGCCAAGCAATTAGACTCATCCCTACAGGCTCTCCAATCTTCTGCCTCCCCTCAGCTCATGACAGAAAATAGAGCTGCACTCTGCCTGTTTATCATTTCAAATGATGTGGTAATTTTCTGCCCTAAATTATAGGTGCGGCGGATGATTATTCCAGCATTGTTTAGCAAGCTTGGATGCCTCGGATCAGGCTGATGCTTACAGGCCTCCCTGCCGATTTCTGAACGCAGAGAAATAGGACTAAAAAAAAAAATAGAGGCTAGACTTTATGTGTTAGTGCGTCAATTAAGTGACTCAATCATATGACAGTGACAATGACTCAGATCATTGCAAAAATAAAAAAAAACATAGTGACACATAGAATCACAGTCTGTCTCAAATGTACAACTACACACAGTGCCTGTTGTAAATCATCATATCACTTGAAATAATTACTTTATTTGTCATACAGCCTGAAATTAAATCACATCCCAAACAACATTTTTAGCCTTCGAAATGTTTTTGTAGCCTTCTTCTAACCTGTGCCTTACTAGAACTTTATTCCGAAGGACGTTTTGAAAGCAGGGGGTAATGTGAGTAAAGCAACAGATTTTAACAGGATTTTCTATAGGCACTATACACTCACCTTATCTATCTACACTATCTTTATTAGGTACACCTGTCCAACTGCTTGTTGACACAAATGTCTAATCAGCCAATAACATGGCAGCAGCTCATTGCATTTAGGCATGTAGACATAGTCAAGACGATCTGCTGCAGTTCAAACTGAGCATCAGAATGGGGAAGAAAGGTGATTTAAGTGACTTTGAATGTGGCATGGTTGTTTGTGCCAGACGCCAGGTCTGCGTATTTCAGAAACTGCTTATCTACTGGAATTTTGACGCACAACCAACTCTAGGGTTTACAAAGAACGCTCTGAAAAAGAAAATATCCAGTGAGTGGCAGTTCTGTGGGCGCAAATGCCTTGTTGATGCCAGAAGTCAGAGGAGAATGACCAGACTGGTTTGAGCTGATAGAAAAGTAACAGTAACTCAAATAACCACTCGTTACAACCGAGGTATGCAGAAGAGCATCTCTAAACACACACAACACATCCAACCTTGAGGCGGATCAGCTACAGCAGCAGATAACCTCTTCTGTCAGCCAAGAACAGGAGACTGAGGCTACAATTCGCACAGGCTCACCAAAATTGCACAATAGAAGATTGGAAAAACGTTGCCTGAAAAAAACTCCTATTTTGCTGCGACATTTAGATGGTAGGGTACGAATTTAGCAAAAACAACATCTTGCCTTGTATCAACGGTTCATGCTGGTGGTGGTTGTGTAATGGTGTGGGGGGATATTTTCTTGACTGTTTTCTTACTTTGGGCCCATTAGTACCAATTGAGCATTGTGTCAACTCCATAGCCTACCTAAGTATTGTTGCTGACCATGTCCATCCCTTTATGACCACAATACTTTCAGCAAGATAACGCACCATGTCATAAAGTGTGAATCATCTCAGTCTGGTTTCTTGAACATGACAATGAGTTCACTGTACTTAAATGGCCTCCACAGTCACCAGTCTCAATCCAATAGAGCATCTTTAGGATGTGGTGAAATGGTAGATTTGCATCATGGATGTGCAGGTGACAAATCTGCAGCAACTGCTTGACGCTATCATGTCAATATGGACCAAAATCTCAGGAATATTTCCAATACTTTGTTGAATCTATGGCACTAAGGATTAAGGCAGTTCTGAAGGCAAAAGGGGGTCGGATCCATGCCGGTACGAGTAAGCTGTACCTAATAAAGTGGCCAGTGGGAATATATTGTATATACACTCAAATAGGAAAACTACTTAAATTCTCAGTTTCTCCAGATTTACAATCGATAGTTGTGTAAAACATTAATAAAAAACCTACATTTTGTTTGTAAAAAAATTTGTCATACTGTAGATGATATTTAGTCCATAAGGAAAAAGAAAATAGTCATTTAGAGCAGTGTTTCTCAACCACGTTTCTAGAGGACCACCAGCACTGCATTTTTTTGGATGTCTCCTTTGTCACACCCATTACAGGTCTTTCAGTCTCTGCTAATGAGCTGATGATCTGAATCAGGTGAGTTTGGGTGAAACAGGAGACGACCGAAAATCTGCAGAGCTAATGGTCCTCTAGGAACATGGTTGAGAAACACTGATTTAGAGGACTTTATGGGTAATAAAAAGTGCCATGTTTTCACATTTTTTAATTCATATAAAATTTTATATATAACATTTCAGTTCATATTCATTTCTAAACACGTATTCAATATGAAATCAATAATTGACAATTCTGACCAACTGTCACTTTCTGAAAAAATAAAAAAATAACCAAAATTACAACAATTTTATTAGAAATTTGGAAGAAATATAGTCACATCTTTAAAAAAAATAAAACAAACATTAACATTTTACTCAAACCAATACCTACTATAAATCCAGAGAAACAGACTTTCAAGTGTAAACTAAATACAATTTTTCAGACCTCATTCCTAATTTTTGCAATTACAAAATCAGAAGTAAACAAGCAGCGGAAGCAGGGCCACACATGGATCTTACAGTATGTTTTATTTCTTCCTAATTCCTTGCACAGTAGGTTTTCGCTCCTCCATTTAGTCTTCCCCACATACCATTAAAACCATGATTCATCATCGCAAGCATCCACCTCGTTCACATCCTGCCATTCAGTGCCAACAAAGAGATAGACCTGTTTCAAGTCCCTCACCCTTCCCCTTTTTCCTTTTATGCCATCTTAGATAAGGGCACTGGGCTGCGTGCAGCGATCGGCAAATTCAATTACCCGTCTGTTACATAAGCATTTGTTCAGTAATTCAAACGAATAGTCCTTTGGGTGTCATTAGGCATCTGGTGCACAGTTTTACTGACGTGGTAATGGAGAGTCTTTATCATGTGAGTGGCACATATTAATGGTTGGTGACAGGGTGATAAACAGAAACAAAAGAACGTTGACAAGTGAAAAAAACAACATCACACAACCCCATAAACTTTAACTTCGTGCTATATTTTTGTGTGAACAGTTTTTGATCTTGAAAAGTAGAAAGTGGTTAGAGAGAAACAACAATTCATATACATAAATGATTAGATCAATGTTAACAAATAACCGTAGTTTAAATATACAGAAAAGACAAATATCAGAGATGTGCGGTAGTGATTTCTGAACTTCTATTCTAAATCTAGCAGCACAAATGGGTTCAGTCTTCCATATATGAGCTTATGAAAACTGTCTATCATTTAAACTCGCAGTTAAAAGCAGCACTAGTGTTCTAGGATAATATATTATGTGCCATATATAATAAAAAAAAAGTAAAAAAGAGAATTTAGCTAATAAAAAATAGACAATTGTGTATGAAAAGTGCATTGATTAAAAGACAAACCCTCAAGATTATAAACACTGGTTTGATAAAAAAATACATAAAATATATAATAAAACAAAAAATTCCTTCCGACTTATTTGGCCATTCTTGTACGAAGACGTTTCTTGATAAGGTTTTCACTCTCTTTGTCCTCTGGATTACGGCCAATAATCTACAAGAAAACAAATCAAATGTCAGATGTTAGTAAGAATTTTCTGATAATTTAAGAATGAAATTCGATGTAAATATTGATAATTTTGTAAAGCACACTGTTGTTCAAGAGTTTGTGGTCAGTAAGGTAAAAAAGAAAGATTGCTTTAAGATTAAGATGGCAAATAAATAATGTTCTTCTAAGATTTTTATTCATTAAAGAATACCTAATGGTCACTATTTATACCAAAATATTAAGCATATTAACTTTTTTTCAAGATTTTGAGCATCAAACTAGCATATGAGAATGATTTCTGGAGGATTATGTGAAACTGAATTAATGATGCTAAAATTAAACTGTCATTTAAAAAAAAAAATAATTTGAATAAATTTTACAATAATTAAATAATAATAATAATAATAATAGTAATAATAATAATTAGGGCTGCACAATAGATAATTTCATTCACAATAGTTACATAACAGCATATGCATTGTTTAGTTTGTATTATAATTTACCACTTGCATGTGTTTTTGATGCCTGTGATTGTATGATTTTAAAAACATTCAGGCATAATAACCTGTACCATTTGTGACCTTAACTAGGAATAATTTTATTGAATTCTTTTTATTTTTATCATTTAATCACTGTACTTGAATACTGTTAGACTCAGAAAATGATAAAACACTTACAATTGCATCTTTTTCTTGATTGTGTTTATAGATTGTTATGCATAAAAATACAACACATGCAGATACAGAAATGCACTGCAAATAGCACAGACCACAATGAAAATGTGTCGGGGGACCTCAAAAATTTTATTTTCTTTTAATTTATATATATATATATATATATATATATTAGGGCTGTCAATATTAGCGCGTTAACGCACGTGATTAATTTAAAATATTTAACGCGTTAAAAAAAATTAACGCATTTATCTCAGTTGCAGTTTTTTTTTTCATTTCCTGTTGTGGTCGACGTGTGTTCAGGGCCGGCGCGCCCATAGAGGCGACCCTTTCATCCGCGACACTCACCCCCTCCCTCCCGGTCCTCCTTATCCGCAAACCGGTAAGTTTCTATTTCACTTTCGGGTGGCGTGATCACTGTTTGCCTACAGCGCCAGTTCAGCTTGCTTCAGCCCTGCGTGTGTTTAATGTGCAAAGAAATATGGATAAAGGAGAATATGGATCCATGTAAATGTACTCCGTGAAAGCGCCAGATGATGTCGCAAGCTGTCAAAGACAGCCCATTCCTCTCTATGTTGACTCCAAGCGCCCTCAGATGTATCATTAAGTTTGACATGTTTTCACACTACACGCAACTTTTGTAAAGCGTCTGCTTCACGTTGATGTGTCAGAATATATATATATATATATATATATATATATATATATATAGAGAGAAAGATTTATAGTTTATTAGATTTTATGGAGATGCAGTCCAACTGCAGAATCATCCCAATTGATCTAACATTCTTTCCAAATTGAGATATTAAGTCATATGTTAAAATTGTCGCAATACATATCGCTAAATTAAAAAAAAATTATCGCAATGCTAAATTTTTCCAATATCGTGCAGCCCTAATAATAATAATAATAATCATTTTTAAAGACCCCAAACTTATAGTTAGAGTTTACCACTGCTTGCCATTACCCGATGAGCTGGTATGTCCATTGGTGATGAGATATCCGGCCTGTCATATTTCCGTTTATCACGTTTGGATTTTAGTTTTAGAGAAGAAGTCAAGCCACCATCAGGGGATTTTCCACTCATCAATCCCATAATCCTCTTTGCTGTGACAGAGAAAAAATGTGATTGACAAATATGATGTCAGAGTATGATGAAGTCTTGAGAGGGAGTGAGTAATAATGGTGTAATATGTGTCATCCTGACCTTTACTCCCAAGAAAGGTGGGAGAGCTCTGAAGAAAATCTCCAATCTTCTGGAGCGTTTTGTCTTTTTTCCCTCTTTGGTTTGACTCCTGGGAATTTGGGGACTGAGAGGATGGAGAACAGAGTTCATCACTTGCTGTAATCACTCAGCACAGCTATGATCAGGATTCACAGCTCTCCCAATCACAGTGTCATGTGATGCAATGATAGTGAGCCATTTTCTCTTGATAAAATGCATTGATCAACAAGATTGAAAATGCATTGAAATGTATGTTCGAAAACCAGAATCAGAAAGTTTTTGCTGGTTTATTATTTTAATTTGGCCAATAAATGTTTCAGACTTGCATTCAAACTGTACTTTAACAAATGTTATCATATTTTTTTTTACCAAGTATGTAAATGAAGCATTAACAGAGGCCAGAGATAAATAATATGGACCTTCATTTCTTTTTCCCCGATAACACAATGTTCTCAACCTTAAAGACAGAGATAGGCCTTTTATGTTTTGTACAGTTTTCATTAAAGCTCATGTTTAAGTGATAATTAAGTGAATATTTTTTCCCACAAAGTCAAAAAAGAGCAGACAGAGCATCATACCTCACTGTGTTTTTACTTTCTATTTAAAAATAGCACCCATCTACCTTAAATCACTACATGCCCAAACCAAAAATAATATGAAATTGGTAATCATAAACCGTGATGGGCAATATCTTGTTTGCAATATATTGTTAAAAATTCTTCTCGCAAAAAAAATTTGCCTCATAATAATGATCCTAAAACTCATAGTACAATTGGTGAAAGCGATGAGTAAATGTGCAACAGAAACATGTTTAAGATACAGATGTGTGTATGAGCTGGTTTACAAACAAATTTACTGATATACTTTCATTCTAAAAAACTCTATAACATCAGTCGAGTGTTTGAAATAACTTTTTTTGTGACCAGACGCATATCACAGAATAAAGAAATCATGTAAAAAAGACTAGGTCCATTAGCATTGAATTATAAATATACTGTACTTTATTCTTCTAGAAAGATCCAGGATGACTTAATTAAAACAGATAATCCATACATTGAAGCAATTATTCACTGTCATCGTATTTTTCTCTATTTGTTTGACTCTGCCTTTTTTCATATTTCTCCAGAAAAACTCATCTCTAATTGTCAATTGAAAGCAGATAAATCAGTGCCTCACTATCTACCCAATATCTAACATATTAAAACCTTATATTTGACTCCTTTTCAAGCAGAAATCTCAAATTCATTGTTATTAGATTAAATACATTTAGTCCTTCACACATAGTGCTTCAATACGAACAGGGTCACTCACCTCTTCCCGATGAGGTGTTAGGTGAGGAGTCAATCTGCACCTTGTATTTCTGACGTTTTCACATTCCACCCCATCCTAAGGAATAGCATAGTACAAGAGTAAACAAGTGATATGGTTTTCTTTAGACCATTTTGCATGTTATGTCTACGAAGTCAAAGTAACACCTATAACAACAGGCTTGTGTTGTGCTTTCACACTTTTCCACAATGTTTCTACTGTGGAACCCAACTATGACTCATTTGTAGCTAACAGGAAGATATATTTATTGTAATGATGCCTTTTGTATCATATTATAAAACAGCTATTGGATATGGGCCATTAATTATATATATTTTTTTACAAATTTAACCAGTGTGAAATCTAATTTGCAAATGAATAAACAAATAAGAATAATTAGAATTAAATATGAAGGATGGTGTGACACTAAAGACACTTTTGAAATTGCAATATTCTGACTAAACCTTTAAAGGTTAGCATGGTTATAAATATGAATACTTAAACATGCTTATGCTCAAATCACTGCATGTGAAAAGGGTCCTACAGTACTCAGCATAATTAAGTACACCCCATTTTGAAAATGAATATTTGTATCCATTTCTCAGTAAATAAAGTTAATGTATTTTGGTGCAGTTACACAAAACAGATTTATTAAACAGATATATTTATTAAAATAATATTTTAGTCACCAAACATATTTAAAAATTGAAAGAACAATTAAATTCAAGTAAAAAATTGCAAAGAAAAATTATAACCTACAAAATTTCAACAAAGTTAAAAAAAATTTTTTTTGTACCTCTTGATTTTTCCTCTTTTTTAAAATTTGTATTTATTAGTTTTCTATAACATAAATTTGGGTGTACTAGTTTTTGAACCGTTGTCGTAAGTTATTTTGTTAGATAAGCTCCAGATTTAGCTTCAGTACTGACTAATCTAATGTATTTGCACACATAATATTGTATAGCTTCCTATTCAAAACATGAATTTAAAAGAGATTTGTGAGGGTTGTACTTATATATGCTGAGCATTGTAAAATAGGCTAAAGAAAACATTTTTGTTCTTAACATGGGCACAAAAGTTAATATGTGCAGCTCACACTTCGCAGACAGTAAAACATTTCTTGAATTTAAATGCTTGGCTGTGATTGGTCAGATAAGATGTGATGCATGTTATGATGATCAATGACGGAGTTGTTTAAAAACAAACTACCCAGATCTAGTGGTTAATGAATCCTCTACTTGTGGTCAAATCAACAGGCAATGAAACACCACCAGCATTTGCATTTATATGATCCCTATTAATGTATCTGTAAATCAAACTTGTTGCCCGGTCTAGGCCTGGGATGATAACCGTTTTCAAGGTATACTACGGTTTGGAAAAGTCAAGGTTTTAAAACCAACTAAATTTTCTGCTATACAGTTCCTAGAATTTTTTTACGGTTTAAGTTTTTTTAGGACAACAGCATCTCCAGCAGAAAATATATCCACAGATGCCATTTTAAATTTTAAATCTGTGTTTTTCAAACTAATGAGGACAGCAGAAGTCAATGATTCATTTTAATTACTTAGCCTGACATGTTTACTTCTCCAAAATATTCAAAAAGTTTCTCAAAATAAAATATATTGTGTTTAATGGGGGAAAAAAAAAGTTGTAGTTTTTTTACCCAGACATTTAAAAATAACTTATTTTAGAGCAGTAATTAAAATACCTTAAAACCATTTTTTTTCAGGGTTATCACACTGTCAGAATCTTATACTGGCCCATGCCTAGCCCAGTATGAAAAAAAAAAAAAAAACAAGTAACATGTAGCCACATCTTTAATAAAGAACTGGCCGAGGTACTTTTGCCATTAGATTTGATAGGATAAAAATCTGAAAAAGCTGTTATTGTTGAATTATAAGTGTCATAAATGACTAGTGTCATTTAAAAATAATTCAACTCATGTTCTGTGAAGCAGTTCTGGAGAATGCTGTCCCAACAGTGTTTTCTTCAGACTATCATGCACAGATGCATTGTTTCGGTGTGTCAACTGGGAAGGGGTGTTTTTAGGCTTAATAAATAAACAGTAAATATACAGGCTAACATGCACATTTTAAACCATGTCAAAAGACTGAATCAGATTTGAACCAGGGGGCAAATAAATATGCACATTAATGCTTTGTATATCATTCATATAAACACTACATTCAGAATGATATCATTCTGACTGAAACAGTAAACATCCATGTAAACATACCTTTATACTAAATGCATGTGGAAAACATACATGGCGACTCCCTAATCTAAACCTTTAATCCTTATTGACAAAACCCAAATTGGTTTCAGGTCGGCTAAAACGAGTGGCAGTGAAATTTGTGACACTCAAAAGAACACAAACCCCTGGGGATTAGTTGACAGATGTAGTGCCAAGAGTGTGCAGTTAAAGCATCTTTAACAAGACAACACAGCATCTGTCCTATCCCTCTCAGTCTCTTTCACACACACAAACAACTAATAAATGAAAAAATAATTAAATCTGCAGAATAAATGAGTGATTCAGTCTGAAAGCATTCTTAGTCGCTCTCCGGTGACTCATCAGTTTCAGCCGCTTCCTTTCGCTCTCTCCCTCTCTGACCTGTCTGCGTTTTCCCTCCATCACCCCCTTTTTGTCGCTATCTTTCCCTCTAGACAACAAGATCGCATCTGTGACATTGCGTGTGACAGCCAATGCCATGCTCGTAACACCCGGCAGTCTAAACGGGGTGGACAGGGGCGGATCTCTGTCTGTCACACCTGTCACCTGCTGTTTCCAGCATCGGTAGGTGAGCTACTTTTGCCCCTCTCTGACTTGCAGGCTCGCATTAAAAGCATACTAATTCTTTGACTCCAAGGAACCTGCCAAGTCGTTTACCATTCAATCGCATCCGAGGTAGATGTGTGCGAAATCAAGACTGATGGCTTGTTCTGAAATCAGGTGCTGGTGTTTTCATGCCATGAAATGGGAAGGTGTAATAATTACAACAATTCAGAAGTGTTGAGGGTGAACTTGTCACACAATTACAATGATTTCCATTAATTACATGTGAAAAGTCATTTTGTGAGTGAGTGAGTAATGATTTATGGGTCTATTTTAAGTTTGATAGAGCATCATCCTTCAAAGCCTTTGCTTTTTATGCATCACGTAGAAACAAATGCTCTACTGCTGAGGGTACAGATGGTAATGTCACTATAATGGATCTTTAAAAATTATATAGCAAAACCCACTCCATTTAAACACCCACCTTAATAGAAAGGTTATTATTTCTTTGATGCATAAAAGGCTTTATGGAATAATAACTCATAAGCTGCATTTCCACCATCAGGAACTCTAATCAAATGGTCTGGATAAAACTGTCCCAAAACTTTACTGCTAATACAACTGCTGGTAGTTGCAAAGGGTTACGGGTCACTTTTACGTTTTATATGCATTGTTCAAAAAGGGTCTGGATTGGTTGTGAGTTTAGATGCCAAAAAAACTAAACTAAAAAGGTTCTTACTGCATCAGCTTCAGGAAAAATTCAGTGAAGAATTGTATTAACAAACATTCTGAGCATTATGTATGGAACCAAACTAAGTGTGTTTAAATGTGTATTAGAGTGTCTTTATGCTGTTTGCATGGTGCAAGAAAATAAGAGGGATGTTTTTAATCATTTGTGTTGCCAAATCTTGCTAATAAGCAAATAAAAACAAGTCCATAAGAAAGTTAAATCCAAACGTATTATAATAGAATTAAATTAGCCACATACCAAAATCTTGCCTACTTTATTAACACTATAAACTGGATCTCTCAGACCCAAAGGCGACTAATAAGTATATCTTAAAATAAGTGGGCCTGGGAACACTTGAAGAGCATGTCTTCTGAAGCAGTCTTTCAAACACTTAAAGCAAAACACAATACTAGTTTTAACAGTGGTTTAGTTACTAAAAAGAAGTAAAAAAAACAATATTATAATAATTTACTAACCATAATAAGATGCTGGTCATTGTAATATTACTTTGGTGAAAGATAGCAGATTCAAAAGATTCCAAAATATTGTTGTGGTCATCCGTGTCAATCATTGTGATTTAGGATCGAGACGTGTTCCATACATACACAAAATTATGAAAATTATTGCATTCATTCCCAGTTGTTACTCCTTAAACTGTATGGTGTGTTTGTGGCTAAATTCATCATGAAAAAAGCATTTGCAAACTTTAGTATCAGAATATTCAACTAGAACAGGCCTATCAGTAAATGCCTGGATTGTAGAACTCAATCTATTGTATCTATTCAGCACAGAGCCAGACCTGAATGCAAAGCTGCATCTACGTTTTAATGGAGAAATGGAGGCTAAAGATACCCTCTACTGCATTTTTATTTTTCCAAATGGCAACTATTTTTAAAATGTTATTTCTTTTTGATCTTTACTTTTATTTCTGTGACCTTTACTATTGTAGGTAATGTTAATTTAATAGAGGTTGCTCCTCCTCCAATGTCCAAATTCACTACTGTTCAAACAACCCTAAACTCAGCAAGTAAGCATTGTGGAGAATAAGATACTCATCAAAATCATTCAATCTTACTGATCTTTAAACTGTACTGTATTCATAACATTTACCTAATGGCTAACATCACATCTGGCCTATGTGATGTCAGATGATGGAAAAACTCCTACACAGGAAGACTGGGAAAATGCATTAAAGGTAACGACAACTTAACAATGAAAGTTATTTCCTTACATTACATTTGAATATAACAGCTCTGAAAACATGTCTAAAAACAAACTGATGTCAAAGAGAAAATCCAAATTTGTATGGATTATGCTTAAAGAAAATGTTTTCAGTTAGAATCCTAACAGAATTGACTTTATTATTCTGCAATGCGGAAGTAAAAAAATTTTTGCGATTCAGTTACCTATATGAAAAATGACTAGAAATAATAAATGGTGTCAAATTATGGTCAACGTCAAAAAACAATCAAATTAAATGCTCTACAAACAAATTTATTCATGAATATACATAAAAATAATAAAAACATAATAAAAATATAATTTTGAAATATTATGCAGCATAAAAAGACATTTCTAATGTCTAAAAATCAATGAACGTGAATGAAACCCAAAGTCTCGAGCCAAAAAGATTCCAATGGCTGCATCTGCTAATAAGTAAATATTGAGGTCAATATGAGTTTGGAATGACATGAGGTTAAGATCCTGTGGTGTGACTATTATGGATGTGCACATTGCGATATCAATGCAGAAACAATATATTGTGCAGCCCTACTTCCTATGTTTTAATAGAATTCCTCCATCAGAGACTTGCCAACATTGATTTGCTGTGCAGAAACAAATACAGAGAGACCAAAAAAAAAGATAATTAGATAATGTTTACACTTCCAATCTCCAGCTCTGTGGGTTAACCCGAGGAAATTAACATGACCCTGAGTGGCTGGGCTGTAAATGTCTGGTTCCAGACCATTAGGAGTCCTGAAGGTGGAAGGGCTGCTGTTTTAGCATTCGTCAGGAAAATGTACCTGTGGATTGGGCTCAGAGAAAGCTTTCTTTTTCACAGCGCTGCTCCTGCCTCCTTTCCTCTTCAAGTGAACAGAAATGGCATTAAAAATAGTTTTGTGCCATTCAGTTACAAAACTCGAACAATTAGCAGTTTCAGAGCCTTGTGAAAGCGTGACTCCGTTGCCATGGACAACCGGCGAGAGAAAGAGCACACAATTCTTTGACAATAAGAGCACTTATTTTGAGTGGAAAGCATTCTTTCAGTGAGCAGCATAACATCTTCGCTGCAATGTTCTGAGAGAGCGGCATGACCTACACAGGCTAGAGACTCTTAAGTGCACAGCCACCCCAATAAAGTGTGATTTAATAAAATGTTAACAATCTTGTTTAGTCAGCATTTATGTCAGATTTGTATTTGTGTAATCGTAATCCGTTTGTCTGAACTATTTAATTAAATTTCTATAAACAGGTTTCTAAAACAAACTATAAACCTACTGTGTATTCTTAGTTATTGTTACTGCTCTCAAAACATGTGTTTATGAGAAGAGTGTGTGAGGTTAGATTGAGGCACGCTCAACCACAAGCACAGAAATATATTTTTACACACAGAACTATTTGCCTAATAGGACTTCCATTTTGCTGGCCGTGCACAATGAACACTGATCGTTAAGTGTAAGTGAGGAAAATTAGAACCTTGTTAATGACTAATTAGGACGATTTATAGAGCTGCTAGCTGTGCATAGCTGAGTCAGCAACAGATAGACCACTGATTTTATGAAGAATATAATAATTATTATTGTTGATATAAATGTATATTTCTTTAATTAGCTTGAGGGAGGGAGGAATGATTTTGAGAATTCAGATAAAAATATTTTTTTCACATTTACACTTCCTAGTGTTGCTCTTGTAAGAAAATTAGTCCGCTTCGACCCCACTCTAAATGGTGTATTGATGCTCATTTCCCAAAAGGGTTGAATTATGATAGAAAAGACAAGTTAACAATTTGTTGTCTCTGTATTGCTTAAGATGACCAAATGGGACCAATTGTAGAATGTGGATGGGTGTGGACACAGAGAACAATCTCATACAATAGGATGTCGAAATAGATTTAACATATAGAAAACAGCTGTGTCAACAGCCAAGGAGCAACTTCATTAACATCTAAAGGCAGTAAATTAAAACTATATAAAAGGTTTTAATTTAAGAATGTTCAGGGTTTATACTGACTCCGCAGGGTACTGCCTGTACTTTGACATTGCTATGCTGAATAAACATCTTCATTAAGATCTTCCTCATCATGTTTACTTACACTCTAATGCTATATGCCATTTTGTTTTTTTGTACTACAAAAGGAGAAACTTAAAAACATGCTCACGCAACTCCTAAAAATGGTAAAGCTGGAAATAGATAATTAAAAAAAAATTTGACATACATTCACAAATCTTTGTTTACACCGACATGCCCTGATAAAATACTGTAAGTGCATCACTGACTAATGAAAATTAATACGAAACCAAGCCTACAAATCTCCCCAAAATTATCTGTATAGTTAATTTACTGAGATGAATATCTCAAGACTGGACCTCTGGTTATCAGAATGAATGTTGACATCAATGCAATAATCTGCTTATGATGAGCAAAACAAATGTTACTTCAGAGAACAAAGTGTTTGATTATATACAGTGGGGGAAATAAATATTCAACACATCACCAATTTTTTCAGAAAACATATTTCTAAAGGTGCCGTTAACTTGAAGCTTTCACCAGATGTTGGTAACAACCAAAGAAATACATATATGAAAAAGAAACCAAAACTAATTAGTTTAGAAATTAAGTTATGTGTAATAAAATGAAATGACACAGGAAAAAAGTATTGAACACATGAAGGGAGGTGTAAAAAGGCAGTGTAAAAAGGTCAAAGGTGTAAAAAGGCCAAAGCAGCAACTGAAATCTCTTAAAAGTTATTCAGCAATCCTTTGCCCTTCCTCATTGTAAATTAATATTAGCTGCTTCTGTCCAACATCTACATTGGCAGGAGGATGAAGATGAAACCAGAGTGGAAATTTTAGCAAGACAATGATCCAGAACAGAGCCAAGGAAATTCTCAAATGGTTTCAGAAAAAGAAAATCAAGCTGTAGAATGGCCCAGCCAGTCACCTGACTTCAATCCAATAGAAAATACAAAATAAAGGTCAGTACAATACTTATTTCCCCCACTGTATTTATGCTGCTTTTTATAAATGTGGATCTCAAAATAAATAAATTAAATAAAAAATAAAGCTGGCATGCTAATGGTTACATAAACACATTGTTTTGCAGAAAGACAAATTGCCAAAAATTAGGATTCATTAAACAGTACAATTAATTTAGGTTTTTCACCAAACATGTCATATGTAGGGATGCGTATCCTCAAGCCAAATCTTAGTGATTAGTATTAGGGGCCAATCAAGCATTTTTCACTGATCAGATCACTAAAAATTAGGATATAATATTCATACTTTATTGCCATTTTACAAAAAGTTTAATTCTGGTCCCTTTTCCTTGACTTACATTTGAACATAAACAAAAAAATTCACTTTTTGTGGTATGAAAAAAGGACTAAGGGCATATTAGTTTAATTTAGAATGTTCTACCCCATTTCCAATAATTATTAAGGCCAAGAAATGGCAAAGATTAGACCTAATGCTAAAGTACAAGATGATTGAAGCCCATTCCAGTCACAGCACTCAATTCTAATTTGTGTGAACTCCGCTCTAAACCCCCTTCATGCGATTAATTTCTCACCTTGTCTATCTCGCTGCTCTTCCTCTTGCGTGTGGGCCTGGAGATTTTAACAGTGACAGCAGATTCTTCACCCTGACGCTTGAGAGCGAAGCGATCAGGCTGTAGAGGACTGAAGGAAATCTCCAGTTCAGGCCGTGGAAACCTGGACCGTCTGCCTGTTTCTGTGGAGATCTCTGATGAATCTAGCACCAGCGGACCGCTACCGGAAGAGTTCTAGAGAGAGCCATATGAACATTAATATCAACTTCAGTATTATAATCAATGGACTGAAAAATATGTGCATTTATTTAGAAGATGCTTAATAATAAAAAAACTATCTCAGACAGAAGCATGAGAGCTGCTTTATTAGTGACCATTCATTTATTTAGCAATGACAAACAAGATTTATTCATAACTAAATAGCAAAACCATCTGAACTGACACTAGATGGAATGACCACATCTGTTAATGGCCAAAAATCAGTCTGAATGATATATCAGTTGCTGACATTTCTGTATAGATTTTAAGGTTGACAACATTTCAGACTTGGATATCTCTGCTACTGTTTCTTCCCATTTCTCGCACAGACCATTTTAAATTTTAATAATGGACTTTCGATCCCCCACTGTGTCTCCTTGAAGCAAGGTGTCCCCCAGGGATCTATTCCTGGGCTATTATTATTATTCATAATTTACATAATGTTTCTTGGTCAGATTTTACTACACTATGGTCTAAATGATACAATAGTCATGACATCCAATTATACTGTCTGTATCTGTACACCTGCTCTCACTGCTCAAATTGACAAAATATCTGCTTGTGTGAATAAAAGATTGGCTTAATTTAAACTATCTGAAACTCAGTACAAATGGTCTCAGTTTTGTCCATGCTATCAAGTACTGTTAAAATTGTGGGTGTACTTTTTGATTCTTCTCTCTCCTTTCAGGCTTTTACATTATATCACCACATCAGCATTATTTTACCTACGTTGTATCACCAAGTACTGTCCTTTCATCTGTGTTTAAGGCACTGAGTCTATGATTCATGCATTTTTACAGCACATTTTGATTACTGTAATGCCCTCTTCATTGGTTTACCTGCCAGCTCTATCTCCTGATTACAATATTTAAAACTCTGCTAATGTTTTCTTGTTGACTGTTCACTGGAAAGAGTCCTTGAGCCCTGTATAGGCACTATATAATAAAGATTTATCTGATTAATATCATTATTATTAACATTGCTTAATGCATTATGTAACACAATAAAAAGCATTAACTAGTTTTACAGCATTACGATATGGTTCAGATTTATTTATTTATGTCTTAATGCCATATTCATGGCTATATTTGAGGTAAAACATACTAAATATACAATTTATAACATACAATCATATAATTTTTTTTAACAAATATACATTGTACAAAACAAAAAACCCTACAAATAGCAACAACGCTAAAGAGTTATATAAAATCTTTTATTTAGATTAAAATTACATATTCTAAAATTTATCCAAAGTCCAGAAGACACCTTTTCAAACATTTCCCTTAAAAATATTTTCTGAATAAAAACGTTTTCTAATATCATCTAAAAATACACATTTTATTAAAATATTTTTATGGTCAAAATAATCTTACACATGTCACAAATAGGGTTTTCTTTCCCTTTTAATAAATATGAGTGTTTTAGTCTTGAGTGTCCGATTCTACATGCCCTATGTACAACCTGATCATGTCAATTTTCAAAATGGTAATTATTTCTTTCATTTACAAATAGATTCACTTCATACAATTTGTTGTTTCTACATCCATTCATTTTTTCAGCTTAGTCTCTTTATTAATCTGGGGTTGCCACAGTGGAATGAGCCGCCAATTTATCCAGCATATGTTTTACGCAGCGGATGCCCTTCCAGCTGCAACCCATCACTGGGAAACACCCAAACACTCTTGTTCACACACATACAATACGGACAATTTAGCTTACGCAATTCACCTATAGCGCATGTCTTTAGACTGTGGGAGAAAGCAGAGTACCCGGAAGAAACGCACGCCATCACGGGGAGAACATGCAAACTCAACACAGAAATGCCTACTGACCCAGCCAAGGCTCAAACCAGCGACCTTCTTGCTTTGAGGCAATTGTGTTACCCACTGCGTCACCGTGACACCCAATTTATATTTATAACTATGTAAAATTTATTTAGATAATGCTTACACCACACTAAAAATGTGAGAGTAAGTGATTGGCCAAGGACAGAAAAGACAACTAACCTATATTCAAGTATACAGATATCTGTTTTCCATGACTTTTCCAAAACTTTGTGGGTTTTTCTGTTTTTCCAAAACTTTTCCAGGCCTGGAAAATGCCATAACTTTTCCAGGTTTTCCATGACTGTATAAACCCTGTATATATATATATATATATATATATATATATATATATATTTAGCATTTTAATTTCATTTATTAAAAATAAAAGCTAACATTAATCTATAATGACCAGCTGACAATTGTATGTTAATCTGTTTGTGACAATTTTCCTTGCAGAGTTTATCTGTTACCAACATATGAATTGTTCAAAACTAGGGCTGTTTGTACCTGGCATTAAGATGTGTTTTTGCAGGTCAAAATCAATAGAAAACACTAATATAGGTGTAAACAAGGTCTAGAACCACAATGGTGAAAAAAACATATCAGTGGTAGTCAAAAATGCAGTAGACTGGATCGCCTTGGTAGTGTAGTCATTTATGTGGTCAAAACAATAATCCACAAAAGTCAACCTGAAGAAATGGATTAAAACAACAGGCATAAACCATAATGTAACTAGTATCTGGTTAAACCAGAACACAACTTAGCATCTGGTTAAACCTGGTGTAAAAAAGATGAATGTGTCACAATTAGTGACACATGATGTACTTGTGTTTTACCTGACTGATGACAGATCCTCTGGTTCTGCTCTTGTGCTTGATCGTACTGCTGTTCAGAGGCTTCATATCAGAAAATTCCACTTCCATCGTCTAGCACAGCAATTAAGACACAGCCAATCATTCAACATTCCTCACTACATCTAATTAGCAGCTCAATTTAATTACACAGCTTTGCCTAACAGAGACATATCACCACAGGTTGGCACAAATACAAATTGAGATATATACAAATCAAACAGTGTGGAGGCAAGATGCACTAAGGAGTGCAAAGTAACAGAGCAGTTTATATTCTGTAGACAAGAATTTTACAATAGAAACTATATAAAAGCTCCATTCTTGAACCTCAGGTTCTTAAAAACCCAGGATTCAGCTTACCTAATCCGAGGTGAGTTATATAAAATAACAATAATGGTTTAAAGGACAAGGCCAGTCTTTTAAACAGACCATTTAGAGTAAAGCCACTTCAAATTACAGTCTGCTCTGCTGATAGTAATTATATTTGTCATGAACAGACTCTAATGACACAAAGGAAATGGATGAACTGGCAGTAATAAGACACATGTATGTCTGACCTGTGTAGTAGAGTTTTTGCGAATGCTGCTGTTTGAGGCACTGACGTGGAGCTGCTCCTTTAGTTTCTGGATCTCGGCCTCTTTTACTGCCAGCTCTGCCTGCAGTGCCTCAGTCCTGCTGTCCACACTGACCTCCTGACAAACAGACAGAATGTTAAAACACTTTACATAAGGAAACACTGATTCAATAATGAATTAGAGAACAATAGAGCAAGCAATGAGGTATTTAAAAACTATGAATATTTTCAGTAAAAAAAATTAAAAACACAATTCTAGAGGTTTTGGGGGACAACATAATTTTTTTATGTTTAATCCAATTACATTTGTAAAAACTAATAAGCTAAGTTAGTTTCCCAGTGATGGGTTGCAGCTGGAATGGCATCCATTGTGTAAAACATATGCTGGATAAGTTAGAGGGTCATTCCGCTGTGGCGACCCCTGATTAATTAAGGGACTAAGCCAAAAAGAAAATAAATGAATGAATGAATAATTGAGCTAAGTTAAATCACAAATCGATTGTGTGGAACCCAACATTTTTTCACAATTTACAGAGTAGTGACGAGTAAGTGGTTTATAACGTTTTTGAAGTTCTGCTGAGCACGTAAAATTCATATTTTGAAAAAGGGCTGCATGATATTGGAAAAAAATCTGACATTGCGATATTTTGTTTTTCTGCAAAGTATGTTGCGATATTAATACAATTTTACCAGATGGCTTAAATAGCTCTATTTGGGGGAGAAATCATTAGTTTAGATTGATTGGGGACAGCAGAGATTGAATGATTATTGTAAAAAAATAATAAACAAATTGCAAGCAAGAGTAATTACAATACAGCAAAAATAAGTAAAACAAACAGTGCTTTATGGTTTTCCAGAGAGTCGAACAGTAAAATGAAAAATGTAATGTAAAATAAAACTGTATAATCTTCATTGTAATATTTCTTTCATTCATTTTCCTTCTGCTTAGTCCCAGGGGGAACAAGCAAACTCCACACAGAAAACCGACCCAGCCGGGACTCAAACCAGCGATCTTCTTGCTGTGAGACAACAGTGCTAGCCACTGAGCCACCGTGTCACCTCATTGTATTAATAATTCAGCAAAATTAAGCAAATTATTCAATTTAAGTTAGAAATGTTATATGTTATATATATATATATGGATATCTATCTATCTATCTATCTATCTATCTATCTATCTATCTATCTATCTATCTAGCTATCTATCTATCTTTAGGTCAATCGTTCTATCTATCCATCTATCCATCCATCCATCTATCCATCTATGTGGTGTATTCCATACACCACCGATATGTCACAACTTAACATGCGGATAGTTATACTTTGCAATGACTCCACAAATCTCATGTATTCTCAATTGCTAATTAACTATAATCCCAACTCAACATTGCATATCCTGTGATGTGACTATTGCGAACACGCATTGCAATATTGAAGCTGAAATGATATATTGTGCAGGTCTATTTTGAAGAATGTTGGAAGAAAGCAGCAACTTGCATACATAGTAGGAACAAAAATATGAAAGCCAATGGCTGTTTTGTCAATATATCTACCTTTGTGTTTAACAGAAGAAAAAAACTCAAACATTTATGGAAGTGGAGGATAAATAAATGATGATAAAAATTTTATTTTTAGGTGAACCATCCCTATAAGATTCAATCTTGAGTCACACAGATAACTTAAGTGTTAAATAGGCTACTTATGCCTCCGTATTATTGCAATGTTTTTTCAGTGGCCTCATTGAGCTTTAGTCGTGCTAAAAATAACCCGCCATTTTTATTAGATTTGCTTGGCATCAAAAGAGCTGTATGGCCTTTTGATGTTCTGCTAATTTGAGTGATATTAAACTGTAACAGTAAACAAATGTGAACTAGTTCGCAGCAGGAGTGTGGAATATCCATTGAAATCATAACTGGTGCTTTAACAATGCTAGCATAATTTAGTAGTAGGTCACTCAAACAAACAAACGCACATCCTGATTGTCCAAAACATCCACTGTGTTATGAAGCCTATTGAAATGAAAGTATGATTATAACTATATTTCAAATACTATAATTCAAGTTATGTTATGAAAGCCAAATATATAAGCATAAAAAACATTTAGAGAGATGACATCACACAAGCAAAAGAGTGCAGTTTTCGCATTTGTAAGCTCACGAGTATAATCACAAACATAAAACTGATTTGATACAACACTTCAACAAAACAAAGTTAATACTGAGGGAACGACATTTTAGAAAGAATATTACTTTTATTTCTGTTTTGCCAACAAAAATAGTTAAAAAATGCTTTAGCATAATGTTTTTCACTTAAGATTTGAGTGAAACAATTCACTGATCCATTTGTAAAGAGTCACTCACTTACTGTGTTTCTAGTTGATTTCCTGCATAATATACGAATTAACCATTATTTTATATCAAGTCATTTTCCTTAACTGACTAGTTGGATGAAAAAGGTAACAGCAGACATAAAATAGAGGTTAAAAAAATGTTATTTTAATTGTAATGCACATGGCATTAAACATTCCATGAAATTGTGTATATAATACAATTCATTAATTATTTATTCCTTAATTTATGAAGCTGAATTTTATTTTATTTTTTGTACTTTTTTATTTTATTTAGAGAAAAAAAGGAAAAAAAAGACAGGAGAGGAAAAAAAGAAAACAAAAACAAAAACACAAAGAACAGAGCAGTTGTCAAAGGTCACAAAATCAAGTCATAATACATTTGACATACATTATCACAAATTGTTTACCATGACATATTCAGACCATTTTTGTCAGTACTTGTTACACTTTTTTGAATTAAATCTTAGGTTAAAAGTCAGTCTCTCCATACAGTGTATTTCCTTTACAATTCCTATCCATTGAGCCCTTGATGGAGGATCAGACTGAAACCATTTTTGAGTTATGGCTTTTCTGCTACTTACCAAACGGATTTGAATTAAGTATTTGTCAATAGTTGGAATAATTTCTGGTATGAAGCTGAATTTTTACAACTAATTAGTCTTCAGCACAACAAGATCCTCAAACAAAATATGCTGACTTAATAAATCAACAAACATTTCTCATCATAATTAATCAAATTAGAAAATGACTGTCTTTTTTCATGATTCTTCAACAAATAGAATCAATCAAAACAACAAGATTAATTAGAAACATGCTGCCACTTTTAAATCAAATGAATACCTTTTTCGTAGGGCTTGGCGACATGAACTAAAATCAAAACAACAATTAATTGAACACTTCAGCTTAAGATTAACTATTGAGCGATTACTTTATCTTTAATTTAATTATTTATTTACTTATTTTACTTTAATATGCATTTACTTACCTAAATACTAAATAAACCAGCAGCAAAGAATATAATTTACACGCAGCATGTTAATTATCTCTCACACTCTTTTTTCCATATATGAGAGAAAGTGTGAGCTTATTATGCCACATCAGAATGCACTGTCAGTGAAACTCTCAATCGCTCAGGTTGTCCACATGCGGTAGTTTGTTTTTAAAAGTATTAACAGCATTACAAAAAAAAATTAAATAAAGAGATGGGGAAATTACGCCAGTTATAGCTGTGTTTGCCAACCCTGTTCCTGAAGGCACACCAACAGTACACATTTCCCACCTCTTCCTGAATCAACTCAGCAGAACACTAGAAGAGACTCCAAAACCTGAAATCAATAGGTCAGGTAAGGGAGACATCCAAAATGTTGGTGTGCCTCCAGGAACAGGGTTGGGAAACACTAGGTTATGATTTTCAGTTTTAGTTTCTTTTCGAATAATCCCCCAGCTCCAATTCTTTGTGAAATAAAATATTAATTTAGCAAAGAAAAATCATACTGACTGCAGTTTGATGAAAATATATATAAAAAGCAGGAACTTATGAGAGCTGCAAGGGACACTTCACTAACCTCTGGAGTTTGGGCAGTGTTACTGGACTGCAGGATCTTGATCTGTTGGTCTTTCTCTCCATTAGACATGATGAGTTTCTTCAGCTGAACCTCCAGAGCAGAGACGAGTGTGTCTCTCTCCTTTCTCCACCTTTCCATCTCTTCCTCACGGGCATTAAGACGTGCAGTCAGAGACTCCTAATAAACACGTATCAACAGACATTCATTATCTCTAGAACACATCTGTCTAATGTTGACTTTAAAAGCACAATCTACTCTTTACCATTTCAGCCTGTTGCCGAACATGCCGTTCTCGATCGTCAGCGAAACGTCTCATGTCTTGATTCCTCCTCTCCTCAGCTTCTTTAGCCTGACCAATCAGAACCAATTTCTCCTCCATCCACTTCTTGCGCTCTGCCTGCTGCTTCTCATTGGCAAGCTAAAAGCCATGAAGAACCGAACAAAGACCATGAGCAAACTTCTTTTCTTACAATTGAGGTGAAATCGAGAATGAATTTGGACCATGGACCTGTAAGCTCTCGTGGGCCTTAATGATCTGTTGTCTGGCCTGTAAAACATCATCAGAGATCGGTCTGGAATCACTCCTGTCCTTCCCTTCAGGCAGCATTTCTCTCACACTTGCCAGCTCTGAAAATAAACAATACAGAAGATTAACCACATAGGAAAAATTGGGATTTTAATCTTTTCTGGATTTTAGTTTTTGGATTTTAAAGGGGTCAAGGACTGGGAAATCCCTCAATCTTATGACATTTTAGAGGTCACTGTAATATAAAAACATCCTGTAAGTTTCAGAATTATTTTTTGTCCTAAAATAGATTATGTTGAAGCCAAGCTGTAAAAATGACAGCCTGTGTAATATTGTGACTAAAACCACCTCTGCATATTTAGTACTGGTATTTTAGATCGATTGTTCAATAAACCAAAATTAGGACACACCAAATCTTTTCAGAACCTTTGCTTTGTTCTGAAAACAGGGATAGAAAAAGTTACAGTCCTGCAAATTCCTGGCTTGGTTAGCTTTCACAGGGAAACATTTCTAAACAAATCAGAGTTTGTTAATGTGATTAAACTTCATGGTTCCCACTTAAATACAAATATATAATTGCTGGACTTTGATTTTCCATGACATCTAATGTATGGAAAAACTACTGTTGTGTTTATATACATTAATACAAATAATATTACTTACTCCCAGGGTCGTTTATATCGATGTTAATATTTAGCTGCACCATGTTGGTGTTTCATAACATCTCATTTTTACAAGGTGGGTCATTAGCCCAACGCTCAACCCAGGACTAGGACATACACACATACACTATGGACAATTTAGCTTACCCAATTCACCTATAGCACATGTCTTTGGACAGTGGGGGAAACCGGAGCACCCGGAGGAAACCCACGTGAACATGGTGAGAACATGCAAACTCCACACAGAAATGCCAACTGAGCCTGCCAGGGCTAGAACCAGCGACCTTCTTGCTGTAAGGCAACAGCGCTACCCACTGCCCACCGTGCCGCCCCATATAAATAATAATATAACATAAAGATAAGTTAAAATAATAACAGTATTAAAATGGTTTATTTTGCATGACTTTAACAGCTAATATGAGAAAAACAACAATAAATAATTTACCTCAGGTAAATTAGCATATAACTATAACAATAGGAGTGAAACTGTATAACAGTTTATAGACAAAGCACATTAATTAATAAAGGAAAATGTAAGCAAAAATAAATAAAATTCCCTGATATTCCAGAAATTCCATGACCTGTAAAAACCCTGAAACTTGGTCTGAGTAGTTTGTTCCTTGATTCTGCTCATCACAGCACATCATTTAAGCCTAAACATGATTGCAATGTTCTCCATTTATCCAGTACCTTGAGTGAGTTCATCTATTTGAGTGTCTCTGATGTCCAGCTCCAGCTCCAGCTGTGTCTGTGTTTCCTCCTGTTCTGTCAGAGCCAAGCGCATGTCTTCAATAACACGCTCACGCTCTTGCAGATCTAGAGACCATTAATACATACATTAATATCCATTGCTGCTTGTTATCACGCATATGATCAAACACTTAAAAATAAACAAGACCAATAATGTATGAGAGATACCTTTACATGCTTTCTGATAGAGCAGCAGATTCTCATCTGACTTTGAACCAGAGGATCGTTCCTGTTTTAGAAAAGCGTAAACATTGAAGTCACATGACAGGTTCAATGAATGTTTCCTACCTATAGGTTCATTCATTTTCCTACGGCTTAGTCTCTTTATTCATCAGGGGTCACCACAGTGGAATGAACTGCCAACTTATCCAGCATATGTTTTACACAGTGGATGCCCTTCCAGCTGCAACCCAGTACTGGGAAATCTATCTAGGTTTAGGTATTCAATTGCTGGACATACTTACAGCTTTTAACTGGTTGATGGTGCGATCTCTGTTGGTGATCTCATTCTGGAGCTGCACTTTAGACTTTTCCAGATCGCTGAGCTTCAGTCGTAGAGATTTCTCAGCCTCCCGCATGGACGAGATCTAAATCAGAGTGTGGAAAGAGTTTTAGGACAGGTCAACAGCGGATAGGTTCGATGCAAGTTCTGACATGTTTCAGCTCAGACAGTAAAGATGCTCAAAACAGTGGGAGTT
>CAIGQZ010034910.1:0-13138 GCA_903798205.1 Danio tinwini
GACATGTTTCAGCTCAGACAGTAAAGATGCTCAAAACAGTGGGAGTTCTCACCTCTTTCTGGACCTGCTGAATTTGTTTCTTTGAGTCACAAAGTTTTTCTCGAAGGTCAGATGAATCATCTTCCCTTCTGCGCAGATCAACAGTCAGACTGCTCATCTTATACTCGCTAGTTTTAATCTCCTCTTTTAACCTAAGAGATGAAAAACAAAACACAGGAACACAGAATAAATATGAATGAATCAAAACCAAGCCAAGCATATCAATGCATTTAATTTGCAAATGACACTTTTTAAGTGCTTGCTCAATTAGGAAAAGGGTTTCTCTTTTACTTATTCAGAACAGTAATTTTTACTAATTCTATTATATTTTAACTAGTGGCTGATTTACATAGATTTTTTTTATTTGTTGTAAAGGCAACTTGCAAGGTAGGCATTAGGGTTGCACAATATGTTGTTTCAGCATCTATCTCTCATCTACAGTTGCAATCAGAATTATTCAACCCCCTGATTTATTAGCCCCCCTGTTTATTTTTTCCCCAATTTCTGTTTAACGGAGTGAAGATTTTTTTCAACACATTTCTAAACATAATAGTCTTAATAACTCATCTCTAATAACTGATTTATTTTATCTTTGACATGATGACCGTAAACAATATTTGACTAGACATTTTTCAAGACACTTCTATACAGCTTAAAATGACATTTAAAGGCTTAACTAGGTTAATTAGGTTAACTAGGCAGGTTAGGGTAATTAGGCAAGTTATTGTATAATGATGGTTTGTTCTGTAGACTATGGAAAAAATAAATAGCTTAAAGGGGTTAATAATTTTGACCTTAAAATGGGTTTTAAAAATTTAAAACTGCTTTTAATCTAGCCAAAATAAAACAAATAAGACTTTCTCCAGAAAAAAAAATATTATCAGACATACTGTGAAAATTTCCTTGTTCTGTTAAACATCATTTGGGAAATATTTAAAAAAGAAAAAAAATGCAAAGGGGGTTCAATAATTATGATTGCAACTGTATGTGCGCATCTGCAATAGTCAAATCACTAGATCTGCAATGTTGAGTCTGAATTATAGTTGACCAGGAGCTACAGAAAACAATTGGTTTGTAGAGTCACTGCGAAGTTTAACTATAATAGAGTGCAGGATTATCATTTGCATGTGATTTTAAGGCCTGTGGCTGAGCATTTTAAGAGAGTTAAAAACATTTTGGCACGAAAAAAGATGATGCTTAAAGGTGTAACAAAGATTAATTTACTTAGAAGTTTTGTCTTATTTACAATGCAAATATCCACATTTCAAAGCAAAAACAAGATTGTTTTATTTACTGCCTTTTATTTACCTGTGAAACCGGTGTATTTTAATGGAAAAAAAGTTGAAAGAGTACAGGAATATAAGTATCTTGGCGCAATCTTTGATACCACATTAAAGTTCCAGCAGAACTTAGAAGCTGTTACTAAGAAAGTGCATCAGATAATGTATGTTGTTAGGTAACTGAACTCACAGTTATTCGTAGAAAATATACGGAGAACTTTTTATACTACCTATATTGAGAGTATATTAAGCTTTTCCTTTTTATGCTGGCTCTCCTCACTTTCAATTAGAAAACAAAAGAAAAAAATACCTTTTACACTTAGTCAAGACTTGCTCCAAGATTTTTGGTTTGCCTCTGCGGAATCTAGCAGACTTACATGAACAGCAAATGATAAAGTAAATTCAAAGTGTGATAGGAGATGATTCCCATCCTCTAAAGCCTTTTTTTGTATCGTTACCATCTGGAAGCATTAAATGCTCCTCTAATAAATATAAACTCACCTTTATTCCTCGGGCAATAAAGCTTTATAACTTTACATTTTAGCAAGTTTTAAATGTTTAATGTATGGGTCTTTTCTTAATGCTGTTTGTTTGTACCTTTTATGAAGTTATTATAAAACATGCTGGATTGTGTTTTTTTATATTGTTTGTAAGGGACTTGTCTCTTTATGTGTTTGTTGTATCATGATACTACTGCTCTAGTTTAATTGCCCCTGGTGGATTTAATAAAGTGGTTAAACCAAACAAACCTCATTGGTAGATAATTTAGCTTGTTTTAAGAAAAAAAAAAAACTTCAATTTTCCTTATTTCTGGTCTGAAGGTGAAATAAAACAATATTTCTACTTGATCTAAGAATTTAAGATATTTCAACTAGAAACATAAAAAGCTAAGTAAGAAATGATTGTTTGCATTGTGATTATTCAATTTTTGTACCTAAATACTATTAGACTCCCAAGACAATTGACAAATAGAGCTATTCAAACCCTCTTGTGAACCTGTAATTACATTGCAATATTTATTAAAAAATAAATTGCAATATGCAATTTTCCAATATCATGAAGCCATTGTAGTGTTTTTTTATCGTTACTATACTTCTACACAATTTTGTCAATATTTAACATTTTTAGAGTCATTAATATATTATCATATTATATTACCACCATTGCCAACAAAAAGTATATATAGGTAAACCACAAGTTAAGATTAAAAACAGACCTTTATAGAATAAGAACAACCACACTTTTAATAATAAATATACTTGTCAACTGTCGTTTTGTCTATATTGGGTAAAAGACAGAAAAAGCTTTCAAACTCCTAAAATAAATCACTGTCTTCTTGTGTAAGAGGATCATTAATCCAAAAGAAGCAGAAATCTTGGGCAATATCTTTAAAAATCAATCAATAGACTGCATTTCAGAGTATAAGAAAACACAATTTCTCATGCTGTTAGATGCTATCCTGATCACTTAGCGTTTGGACAGACTGTCAGTACTAAGGAAAGCTAATGCCTAACACCATTTAGTTCCAAAAAACAAGCTCTGTTAAAAGAAGTATATGTAAGAATATAAAATTTGAACAATTCCTTATAAACAAATTCCTGTGATGGCTAAGATTATGTTTTATAAAATCAACATTACTTTTTATTATAAGGGTTAAACAGTTATAATATTTGTATTGTATAATATACAATTTATCAATGTAAAATACAAAAGAAATGCAAAAAATCAAAAAAAATAAAACGTAAGAACAGGGTTTCTACAGGTTTCATAAAGTAAATTTAAGACAATTTTAAGATCTTAAGATTTTAAGCTAAATGCTAAGGATTTTTTTTTAAATATCCTAGTTAAAAAAGATTTTCACTCGCCCTATCAAAAAAGGATTAAAAATCTATATGCTTAGTTATAATAATAATTTAAAATAATAATAATAATAAAAATGTTTTTATTCATTTTTTTATATTTCTATTTACAAACCCTATAACCCTTACCAAGAATAGAACAAAACATAGCTGTCAATTACAGTTGCAATCAGAATCATTGAACCCCCTTTGAATTTTTTTTCTTTTTTTAAATATTTCCCAAATGATGTTTAACAGAACAAGGACATTTTTACAGTATGTCTGATAGTATTTTTTTTTCTGGAGAAAGTCTTATTTGTTTTATTTTGGCTAGAATAAAAGCAGTTTTTCATTTTTAAGGTCAAAATTATTAACCCCTTTAAGCTATTTATTTTTTCCATAGTCTACGGAACAAACCATCATTATACAATAACTTGCCTAATTACCCTAACCTGCCTAGTTAACCTAATTACCTAGTTAAGACTTTAAATGTCACTTTAAGCTGTATAGAAGTGTCTTGAAAAATATCTAGTCAAATATTATTTACTGTCATCATGTCAAAGATAAAATAAATCAGTTATTAGAGATGAGTTATTAAAACTATTATGTTTAAAAATGTGTTGAAAAAAATCTTTTCTCCTTTAAACAGAAATTGGGGAAAAAATAAACAGGGGGGCTAATAAATCAGGGGGTTGAATAATTCTGATTGCAACTGTACTTCAGTCTACAATAATAATAATTTAATAATAAAAAATTTGAGTCAGGTTAGTATCCTCAGCAGTAAATAAATTGAGATCATTTAAGCAAATGTAACTTAAAGCAAAGTAATAAAATGCTATTTTTAAATAAAAAGTTAAAAGAAGTTTTACTGAGATTGGGATTGTTGGTGATTGTATGGGTGTTAATGGCCAGATTGGGTAGCTATCCATAAATAAAGGAAAATTAAGACCTGTTAAAAAAAAGATTTAAGACTTACAACTGAACACAACATTTGTGTAGATTTTACTTTTTAAGGCCTAAAATTTAGCTTTTAAGATTTAAAACATTTTAAGACTCCGCGGATACCCTGAAGAAATAAAAATTGCAAGCGTACAATTCTTCAATCACTTTGGATCGGTTGCAAAATGCATCCGTGCTTAATAAAATGCATTCATTTCTTTTAACTTTTGAATAGCATATATAAAACATATCCCACACTAAGTAATGTATAAAGTGACAATTCACCCCAAAATGAAAATTTGTTTTTAAATGTACTAAACTTCAGATCATCCAAGATGCAAGTCAACAGCAATCAGCACCTCAAGAGTTACAAAGCATACACAGTGCTCAGTATATAAGTGCACCCCTCACAAATCTATCTTTTAAATTCATATTTTTAATAGGAAGCTATACAATATTATGTTTGTGCATATACATTAGATTAGTCAGTACTGAAGCCAAATCTAGAGCTTATCTAACAAAATAACTTACGATAACGGTCCAAAAACTAGTATATCCAAATCTATGTAATCGAAAAATATTAAATACAATTCTTTTTTTAAAAATCAAGAGAAGCAAATAAATTGGAAAAATGTGTTGCAACTTTGTAGGTTGTAATTTTATTTTGCAATTTTTTGCTTGAATTTAATTGTATTATCTTTCAATTTCTGAATTAGTTTGGTAACTAAAATATTATTTTAATAAATATATCTGTTTAATAATTCTGCTTTGATTAAATGCACCAAAATACATAGCCTATATTCACTGAGAAATGGATAAAAATATTCATTTTCAAAATAGGGTGTACTTAATTATGCTGAGCTCTGTAATTCAGCCAAAACAAAATAAATACTCATAGCAATACTTTGTCTTTTGAAACGTATCAATCAATCAATGCAAAAGATTAAACATTATTTTATCATATCATCAGTCACAGGTATTCATTTTGCTGAGCATTTATGTGTTTGTCAGTGTCTGCTGTCATTGACATGCATTTTATGAATCAATTAGAGCTTAAAATCTTCTTCTTCTTGTACTAAAGTAAAAAAATCTAGGATCGCCTCGGTGTGAATAAGTCAACAGCCAATTATAATGCAACTTGTGTTTTAGAAAACTGTGTTAATGTTTACAAGGCAGACAACTGACCGACTGATCTCTTCTTGTCTCTTCTGTAGCTCTGCATCTTTCTGAGCAATGGCCTCCTCCGCCACAGCCAGGATCTCTCTTCTCCTCTCCACCTCCCTCCTGCGTGCCTCCTGCACTGCCTGTACCTCCTCCTCCTCCAGACGCTCCTGTGTTTGCTTCAGACTCTTCTGTAGTGCTGAAAGCTGAGTTTCCTTTAAAGTTAGAGCAATTTCTCTCTGTGACAGTTCAGCCTCCTTTCCAGACAGCATGAGGTGTGTTTGGCTATCTGTCTCTTTACTTTTAGATCCAAGAGCGTTAGGGTTTGCCAGCCCCACCTCCTTCTCTTTAAGCCCCTCATTCTCCTTCTGAAGGCATATAACCTTCTCCTCAAGTTCAACTTTAACCTTACATAAGCTCGTGACCTCAGCTTGCAATTCAGAGTTGAGATTTTTGAGATCTTCATAGTCAGATGTGTGTTCTGCTTTCTGTTTCAGTAGCGCAATTTCCTTTTCAAGAGTCAAGATGTGTTTGTTCTTTTCTCTCAGTTCAAAATCTTGCTTAGCCATTTGTGATTTAGCAGCAAACGCACCTGTAGTGTTGCTACATCTGGACGCTATTGCTACATTTAGATTGCTAAAATCCACAGCTGTTGCCATCTGTTTGGTTTCCAATGTTGTCTGACACGTGTCTTGTTTCAGAATATCTTCCTGTGAAACTCTTTTTTCCAGATTTGATTTTAGATCTTGAATGTACACTTGTAATCTGTGGCATTCCCGCTCCAGGTCTGTGATCTGCTTGTCTTTTTGTTTGGCTTCAGTAAGGCAACACTCCAGCTGACCTTTGACCTCAAGAAGGGCGGAGTCTTCCCGCCCATCATCTGCTTCATCTTCAGGCATTTTCAAGTCCTCCAGGGGACCTACAAAGAATTGAGAAAACTTAATAAGGTATTTATATTTTTATATTGGTAATGATGTGTCTGTGGCATGCAATTTTACTGTGTATGTGCTTAAACTGGATCATTTTACAAATTAATATTGACATTCAGATTAGCTTGGTACAACCAAGCATTTCATACTTACTGCTATTGGTCTGGCAACAATGCCAGTAATTAATTTCATCTAGAGTGCACTACTTTCACATCGGGACATAAAATAAATGTTCATTCTGAAGATAAAAGAGGAGAATTGGAAGCACTTAGTCTGAAAGCTTCCTGTTTATTCTCAGGAAGCACCTCATGTGTGTCTGGGACACTTTGATACTATAAGAAACATTTTAATCACTCTCTTTTTGAGAGAAAATAGAATCATCCTTGACACTGCATGCTCTTATATGACTTACAGTGCTTTTAAGCTTGTGCAATGTTCTCCATGTGCAAAATAAAAATACTTTATTCAGTTGAGCTCATAAAAACAGTACACTTCACAGAAGTAGTTCAGAATACAGGGCTTAATATGCATTGGGGTAACTTTCTAAAACACGCTTATTATGATTATTTCTTTACACTTGAAAGCCTTTTTCGAGCTCTGAGGTATTGACGTCCTTTTGCCCGATTCTCTCGGCCAGCCGCTCTGGTTGTGACAAATGATGGGAGGGCTTTTTCGAGACGAGGAGCGGAGTCTGTACCTTTCTTGAGCGGGGGCTGTCCTTCTAGCCCCTCTCTTTCCTGACGGCGCTTCCTGGTTTCAGTCTGGGAGCTGAGGGGCTCTTTAATGGTGCAACTGCACTGGGTGACTTCCTTTCTGACGGAGTCAATTTGAGCTCTCTGGATAAAAATAAACAAATAACTAAAATGTTTAATAAATGGGATGATTAAAATTACATAATGATTTCTTTTTTTTTAGGCTTATGTTAGTCTAAACCAATATATTGTGTTTTGTAGAAAAAAATTAATATACACATTTTTTTCATTACAGTGGTGCATGGCATCAAAAAGATGTCAAACTCCATATAAGACAAAAAAAAAGAAAACATTTTTGGACAATTCCTTAACTATTACAGAAAAATATACTACTGTTGATACTGTTGAAAAATATACTACTATAAATGTTTGCAGGCCTTTTATCGATTAAGCTAAATGTTTTCACAATCAATATTACTAATAGAAAGAGGAAATGACTCCCTACCACTAAATCAAAATATAATATTATATTATATATTTCTTAAGGATCATGTAAGACTGGAGTAATGACTGATGAAATATTTAGCATTACCATCAATGGAATAAACTACATAATTTTCATTTACATAAGAATAATTTTGCCAAATATTCAAATAAAAGTTTAAAATGCAGTAATATTCTACAATAATATAACTATAAAGTAAACTAAATAAATGCAGCCTTGGAGACTTTCAACTTTCTAAAAGTAGCATGCATCTAATAATCCTGAACATTAAAAAGTCTATACATTCACACTCACATCCTGAGCCTTTCTTTCTACATGCTGGTCCAAAGTAGCCTGGAGTTTGGCAATCATCTCATCCTTCTGTCTGCACATGTCGCTCAGATTAAATTCCCTTTCCCTGAGGCTTTCCAGAGTCTAAAACCAGCACAACAAGCCACAACATCACTACTAAATGCACAATTTCAGAGGAAAACCAGGGATTGCTTGTGTAAAATAAACAGTGATGCATAAACTGGCAGTCTTGTCCTCATTTTGCGTGTAGAAGTGGCAGAAGCCATTTATGGCGGTGTTGTTTACCTTCTTCACCTCCTCCAGTTCATCTGACAGCCGGCTCTGGGTTTCCAGCTCTGTGAGGGAGTATGGGGTTTAGTGTTAGATCTAGTGATTAGGAAGCCTGGTAGGTTGGAGGGTGAACTTAAAATCAAGCGTATATGGTTACAGTTTTACTGTAAAAGCATGCATATCTGATAACACAGGGCTAATGGTTAATGATTATCCATAGTAGTCTGGACCAACAAAAATAAATGTGACTGAAGAAGCACTTGAGAACTGAGAAAAAAAATAATTAAATAAAAACAAATGTTGCCAATATGAGTTCTGAATTCACTCTCCCCAACAATTCATGCTTTCATTTAAGCTATTTTAAAGCTTTAATTTGTGCAGGGACCAATAGTCTTTAAAAAAAAAACACATTAACAAAAATTTTGCAGGTTCCATGTAATGAGGGAAAAATAGCTTTTTGATATCTGGAAGATTCCAAAACCATATACACTCACCAGACACTTTATTAGGTACACCTCAACTGCTTGTTGATGCAAATTTCTAATCAGCCAATCACATGGCAGCAACTCAATGCATTTAGGCATGTAGACATGGTCAAGACAATCTGCTGCAGTTCAACAGAGCATCAGAATAGGGAGGAAAGGGGATTTAAGTGACTTTGAATGTGGCATTGTTGTTGGTGCCAGATGGGCAGGTCTGAGTATTTCAGAAACTGCTGATGTACTGGGATTTTCACTTACAATTATCCCTAGGGTTTACAGAGAATGGTCCATAAAAGAGAAAATATCCAGTGAGCGGCAGTTCTGTGGGCGCAAATGCCTTGTTGATGCCAGAGGTCAGAAGAGAATGGCCAGACTGGTTGGAGCTGATAGAAAGGCAACAGGAACTGAAATAACCACTCATTACAATTGGGATATGCAGAGAAGAGCATCTCTGAACGCACAACACATCCAACCTTAAGGCAGATGGGCTACAGCAGCAGAAGACCACATCGGGTGCCACTCCTGTCTGCTAAGAACAGGTAACTGAGGCTACAATTCACACAGGCTCACCAAAATTAGACAATAGAAGATTGGAAAACATTGCCTGGTCTCATGAGTCTCGATTTCTGCTGCGACATTCGGATGGTAGGATCAGAATTTGGCATCAACAACATGAAAGCATAAATCCATCCTGCCCTTTATCAACGGTTCAAGCTGGCGATGGTGAGGGGGATATTTTCTTGGCACACTATGGGCCCATTAGTACCAATTGAGCATTATGTCAACACCACAGCCTACCCAAGTATTGTTGCTGACCATGTCCATTTCTTTATGACCACAGTGTACCCATCTTCTGATGGCTACTTCAAGCAGGATAATGCGCCTTGTTATAAAGCATGAATCATCTCAGACTGGTTTCTTGAACATAACAATAAGTTCACTATACTCAAATGGCATCCACAGTCACCAGATCTCAATCTAATAGAGCACCTTTGGGATGTGGAAGAACAGGAGATTCTCATTATCGATGTGCAGCCAACAAATCTGCTGCAACTGCATTATGCTATAATGTCAATATGGACCAAAATCCCTGATGAATATTTTTAGTACCTTGTTGAATCTATGCCACAAAGAACTAATGCAGGTCTGAAGGCAAATGGGGGTCAAACCTAGTATTAGTAAGGTGTACCCAAAAAAAGTGGCCAGTGAGTGTAAATTAAATATAACACTGCATACTGTATATATTCTTTACTGTATGATTAAACAAAGTTTAGTCATTTTTGATACATATAGCTAATCAGCAGGAATAAGAGGTTTTACTTTCAGATGCAGCACAAACAGTAACAAAGTTTTAATTTCAAGGCAAACCCAAATGAATACTCATCAAGTCGGATAGGTTATCATAATTAATGGTCATAGCTTTTATAGCTGAGAAGCAAGACTTAATTTGCATGTTGTAACTTTCACTTCTCAGATGGGCCACATGCACTCATGCACTGACATGCGGCACACACTTTCATTTTCACATGAAAGAGTCTTCTATATTAGTGCTCATTGATGGAACATTTACTTATGGGGAGCCATGTTTCAGCACATTGACATACATTTTAACATGTACAGGGCCAGTTTAGGGAGTAATTAAAGGAATGAGGGAAATGCAAAATAATTGTTTTAAATTTAATGCAAAACCAAAAACCACAATATACATATTGAACTGTGGAGGTTGTATTGAATGGTTCATTATTATAGTATTGCGACATCCCTACTAAATAGTACAAATGTTTAACAAAGAAGGCAAAGGGGGACGCACCACAAGCTTGTGAAAGTGTGAAGGTGCAGACTTTTATAGATCTGCTCATCTTTAAATGATTCTCACCCTTTGTTTTGAGCAACAGCTGACTCTGAGATATGCTGAGTTGTTCTGAAAGTTCTGTGACCTTTTTCTTGAGGTCATGCAATGTCGCTGAGACTCTAGGATCAGAGGTCACCAAGCAGGACTGGGCAGCCTGGGCATCATGTCTAATTCCCGCTAGGTCACCGCTCATAGAGTCAAACAGGCTGTCTAGAGAGATGCGTTTCTCCTCCTATACACGCAAACAAACACAAAACTCACCTTTATATCTGGGCTTAATAATAACAACAAACAAATTAAATTGAATACAGAAATAGAGACAACCCTTAATACCCATCATGAAAACTACAAACTATTAATTAAACTGATATAAACCTCGGATTTGGCCACAGTTGAAGTCATACGGTCATCCTCCATAGCTGTTTTTTCCACTAGGTTTTTGAGAATCTCCAGTCTCCTTTCACACCGTTCCTCTATCAGCTCCCTCTCTCTGGACATACGTTCACTAAAATAAAAAAGGCATGAAAATGAAATGGAAACGGTTCAGTTAATCATAACATGGACTGCCATTTTTTATAATTACACATAATTGAGCAAGGGAGCTTGTGATCTCTGACCTGTAATCTTCCTGCATCTGGGAAATCAGTTCTGAGAACTCTTTTGTCACTTCATCTCGAACACGTGCTTCTAGGGCTAAGAGTTCAGCTTTCACTGCCGTCAACTGCTGCTGAGTATTCACTATTAACTGCTGCTGGCCCTTTACATGGCAAAGACAAACAGCCATAGTGAAGCAGAAACTGTCATACAAACAAATACATGCAGCAACACTATAAAACATCAGATATAAACAAATATGAAGTGATGGCTGATTAAGGTAAAACTACCACAGATGGGATTTAAAGAGATAGTTCAAGCTCAAATGTTCTCATTTTATCACCCTTGACTTGTTCCAAACCTGTTTGAGTTTTTGTCTTCTGTAGAACACAAAGAAATATTATTTTGAAGAAAGCTGAAAACCTGTAACCATTTACATCCACAGTAAAAAAAAGAAAAGAAAAATACTTTGGAAGTTAAAGGTTACCAGTTTCTTCATTACATCATTTGTGCTCAACAGCACAAAAAACTGTTTTGAAACAAGTTAAGGGTGTGTGATGTCAGAATCTTCATTTTTTTGGCAGAACTATTCCTTAAAGGTGTAAGATGCCAAATCTTACCTCATAAAGCTTTTTATTCATTTGCACAGTCTCTGTACATTCGTCGTCAGAATTTAGTATGGTGTCCTCGATTTCACTCTGGTCTTCATACTCGTCCTCTGTGTCAGAATCTTCCCGGACATCCTCAAGACTAGGGTCCCATCGTACCAATGAGCTGCGTCTCATTTCCCGGCAATCAGCATTATTGATTATGAAGGACACCTCTCTTGCACTCCTTTTCACTCCCACTGGGATGTTCTTAGTGGTGAGGACCACCACCTAAAAAAACATGTTTAATCAATAAATTAATCACAAATAAACTATGAGAAACTACTTAGAATTTCAGAAAAAAAAAAACTTTTCTAAAAGTGTAAAATGCACTGCCTTTAACGAAATGGTTGACTTCTAAATGAAAATCCTGCATTAAGTTACTAACCCCACCAAACCTTTCTTCCTGCTGCTGCTGAACACAACTGAAAACTTGAAAAAGGTTTCAAACACGGTTGGTAACCACTAAATTCCTCAGTATTTTTCCTTTAGTATGGAAATCAGTGGTTTTCATCACCTACTGGGTACCTTAAACTTATCAAAATGTTGTTTGTTTTCAGCAGAAGAAATTAATAAAAGTCTAAAGATGAAATGAACTATCCCTTTAGAGTTATATGAATAGAAAAGGTTATTAATTGCTCACCCTCACATCATTCCAAAACTAGAAACACATTCATTTATCTTTGAATCACAAATAATTTTTTTTAATAAAAAAATGGTATGTCTGTCATCCATTCCACCAAATATGGAAATCATAAATATATCTTCATAACTTATTCATATGTAGGCCTATATATTGACTTATCGTTCAATACTTAGAGATGACTTCAATAAATTTTGCCTTTGAGAGAGATTTAGGACATTACAATATATATAGGACATTTAATAGTATATATAATAAGACATTTACCTTTTTAACATAAAATTATAGAATCTAAATAACCTAAAGAATGCTAAGTATTTTCAAATGTTTAACAGATGGAATATCACGTGGCTAAATAACTGATGACAGAAATTCAATGAGGGAGATCAAAATTTAATAGAGCGTCACAAACCTTCTGAGCCACGGCAGAAAACTTGAGCACGTTCAGAGTCTCATCATACATGGAGGAGCATTGATTAATGTTTACAATCATACAGGCTGAGCCCCTGCCTGTGAAGTAGCCCTGCAGATAGTGAGTGAGTTTACTCTCTCTGAACGGAACATGCTGTCTGAAAAGACACAAAAAAAGAATGAATAAAAGACAAGGAAAGAAAGAAAAACTGAGAAAGATTTGTATACCTAGCCTGTTGGTTATTCCTTAGTGCATTAATGCACTTCCCAAGACTGAGCAGAGAAGTATTGATGTTGCCAGCTTCTTTTAGCCGTTCACCTTTATTTTGAGTCTTAGCACAACGCTCTGATCCAGCCAGATCACACAGCGCCAGCCTGGAAGGAAAATATATACACTTTTACAAACCATTAAGCACAACCCAAACACCATGCAGACAGACACACACAGAGAGAGAGAGAGAGAGAGAGAGAGAGAGAGAGAGAGAGAGAGAGAGAGAGAGAGAGAGAGAGAGAGAGAGACAGAGAGAGAGAGAGAGAGAGAGAGAGAGAGAGAGAGAGAGAGAGA